>CM034242.1:23281218-23334057 GCA_019916065.1 Vitellaria paradoxa | reverse complement strand
TGCCACTCGGGTGCTTGGTTAGAGTAATATTTTTGCTCATTTTTTATATTTTTACGTGATCTGTGCATTTAAATTAAAAATGGCCAAAACTTGGAGCTCCAGTGTCCGATTACAATGATATTTGTCTTCATTTTTTTGTATTTTTATGCGACCTACGAATACAAACTAAAAACGGCCATAACTGGCGTTCGGGGTGTCTGGTTAGAGTAATATTTTTGTTCATTTTTTGTATTTTTACGCGATATGTGCATTTAAATTAAAAACAGCCAAAACTTAGAACTTGGGTGTTCGATGTAATGATCTTTGTCATCATTTTTTTTTTATTTTTACGTGATGTACAAATCCAAATTAAAAACGGCTATAACTTGGCGCTCGGTGTGTGTTGGTTAGAGTAATATTTTTATTCATTTTTTGTCTTCTTACGTGATCTGCGCATTTGAATTAAAACGACCAAAACATGGAGCTCGGTTGTTTGATTACATTGATATTCGTCTTCTTTTTTTGTATCTTTACGTGATCTACGAATCCAAATGAAAAATGGCTATAACTTGGCGCTGGGGTGCATGGTTAGAGTAATATTTTGTTCATTTTTTATATTTTTATGTGATTTGCAAATTTAAATTAAAAAAAGGCCAAAACTTGGAGCTCGGTGTCCGATTATAATGATATTTGTCTTCATTTTTTGTGTTTCTACGCGATCTACGTATACAAATTAAAAATGGCTATAACGTGGCGCTCGGGTGTCTGGTTAGAGTAATATTTTTGTTCATTTTTTGTATTTTTATGTGATCTGCAAATTTAAATTAAAAACGGCCAAAACTTGGAGCTCGGGTGTCCGATTGCAATGATATTTGTCATCTTTTTTTATTTTAACGCGATCTACGAATCCAAATTAAAAACGGCTATAACTTGGCGCTCCGGTGTCTGGTTAGAGTAATATTTTTGTTCTTTGTTTTTGTCTTTTTACGTGATCTGGGCATTTGAATTAAAAATGGGCAAAACTTGGGGCTCGGGTACGTGTCCGATTACAAAGATTTTTGAATTCACTTTTTGTATTTTTACGCGATCTACGAATCCAAATTAAAAATGGCTATAACTTGGCACTCGGGTGTCTGGTTAGAGTAATATCTTTGTTCTTTTTTTGTATTTTTACGTGATTCAGTGCATTTAAATTAAAACAGCCAAAGTTAGAGCTCGGGTGTCCGATTGTAATGATATTTGTCTTAATTTTTTGTTTTTTTTCTACGATCTACGAATACAAGTTAGAAACCGCCATAGGTTGGTGCTTGGGTGTCTGGTTAGAGTAATATTTTTGTTCATTTTTTATCTTTTTACGTGATCTAGGTAATTGAATTAAAAACAGGCAAACTTGGGGCTCGGGTGTCCGATTACAAAGATATTTGAATTCATTTTTTGTATTTTTACGTCATCCATGCATTTAAATTAAAAACGGCCCAAACATGGAGCTCATGTGTCCAAATGCAATGATATTTGTCTTCATTTATTTTTATTTTTACGCAATCTACGAATCAAAACTAAGAACGGCTATAATTTGGCACTCGGGTGTCTGATTAGAGTAATATTTTGTTCATTTTTTGTATTTCTACGTAATCCGTGCAGTTAAATTAAAAATGGCCAAAACTTGGAGCTCGGACGTCCGATTACAATGATATTCGTCTTAATTTTTTGCATTTTTACCCGATCTACGAATACAAATTAACAACGGCTATAATGTGGCGCTCGTGTGTCTGGTTAGACTAATATTTTTGTTCATTTTTTGTCTTTTTAGTTGATCTGCGCATTTAAATTAAAAACGGCCAAAACTTGGGGCTCGGGTGTCCGATTGCAATGATATTTTGTCCTCATTTTTTGTATTCTTATGCGATCTACGAATCCAAATTAAAAATAGCTATAACTTGGCGCTCGGGTGCTTGGTTAGAGTAATTTTTTTGTTCATTTTTGTATTTTTACGTGATCTATGCATTTAAAATTAAAAATGACCAAAACTTGGAGCTCGGGTGTTCGATTACAATGATATCTGTCTTCATTTTTTGTATTTATACGCGATCTATGAATCCAAATTAAAAACAGCTATAACTTGGCGCTCGGGTGTCTGGTTAGAGTAATATTTTTCTTCATTTTTTGTCTTTTACGTGATCTGGGCATTTGAATTAAAAACGGGCAAAACTTGGGGTTCGGGTGTCCGATTACAATGATATTTGAATTGATTTTCTGTATTTTTACGCGATCTACGAATCCAAATTAAAATGGCTATAACTTGGCGGTCCGGTGTCTGGTTAGAGTAATATTTTTGTTCTTTTTTTGTCTTTTTACGTGATCTGGGCATTTGAATTAAAAATGGGCAAAACTTGGGGCTCGGGTGCGTGTCTGATTACAAAGATTTTTGAATTCACTTTCTGTATTTTTACGCGATCTATGAATCCAAATTCAAAATGGCTATAACTTGGCGCTCGGGTGTCTGGTTAGAGTAATATCTTTGTTCTTTTTTGTATTTTTACGTGATTCAGTGCATTTAAATTAAAAACAGCCTAAACTTGAAACTTGGGTGTCCGATTGAAATGATCTTTGTCTTCATTTTTTTTTTATTTTTATGTGATCTACAAATCCAAATTAAAAACGAATATAACTTGGCGCTTGGGTGTCTGGTTGGAGTAATATTTTTGGTCATTTTTTATCTTTTACGTGATCTGGGCAATTGAATTAAAAGGGCAAAACTTGGGGCTCGAGTGTCCGATTACAAAGATATTTGAATTCATTTTCTGTATTTTTACATCATCCGTGCATTTAAATTAAAAACGGCCCAAACTTGGAGCTCGTGTGTCCGAATACAATGATATTTGTCTTCATTTTTTTTATTTTTATGCAATCTACGAATCAAAACTAAGAACGACTATAATTTGGCACTCGGGTGTCTGATTAGAGTAATATTTTTGTCCATTTTTTGTATTTTATGTGATTCGTGCAGTTAAATTAAAAATGACCAAAACTTGGAGCTCGGGTGTCCGATTACAATGATATTTGTCTTCATTTCTTGCATTTTTACACGATCTACGAATACAAATTAACAACGGCTATAACGTGGCGCTCGGGTGTCTAGTTAGACTAATATTTTTGTTCATTTTTTGTCTTTTTAGTTGATCTGCGCATTTAAATTAAAAACGGCCAAACTTAAGGCTCGGGTGTCCAATTGCAATGATATTTGTCCTTATTTTTGTATTTTTATGCGATCTACGAATCCAAATTAAAAATAGCTATAACTTGGCGCTCGGGTGCCTGGTTAGAGTAATATTTTTGTTCATTTTTTGAATTTCTACGTGATATGTGCATTTAAATTAAAAACGGCGCAAACTTGGAACTTGGGTGTCCGATTGTAATGATCTTTGTCTTCATTTTTTCTTTATTTTTATGTGACCTACGAATCCAAATTAAAAAGACTATAACTTGGTGCTCGGGTGTCTGGTTAAAGTAATATTTTTGTTCATTTTTCGTATTTTTAGGTGATCTGGGCATTTAAATTAAAAATGGTCAAAACTTGGAGCTCGGGTGTCTGATTACAATGATATTTGTTCCCATTTTTTTTGTATCTTTACGGGATCTACGAATCCAAATTAAAAACGGCTATAACTTGGCGCTCGGGTGTCTGGTTAGAGTAAAATTTTTGATCATCTTTTATATTTTTACGTGATCTGTCCTTTTAAATTAAAAACGACCAAAACTTGGAGCTTGGGTGTCCGATTGCAATGATCTCTATCATCATTTTTTTTATTTTTACGCGATCTACGAACTTAAATTAAAAACAGCTACAGCTTGGCGCTCGGATGTCTAGTTGGAGTAATATTTTTGTTCATTCTTTGTCTTTTTTCGTGTTCTGCGCATTATATTAAAAACGGCCAGAACTTGGGCTTAGGTGTCCGGTTACAAAAATATTTGAATTCATTTTTTGTATTTTTTCGTGATCTACGAATCAAAATTAAAAATGGCTATAACTTGGCGCTCGGGTGTCTGGTTAGAGAAATATTTTTTTTCATTTTTTGTATTTTTATGTGATATGTGCTTTTAAATTAAAAATGGCAAAAACTTAGAACTCGGGTGTCCGATTAAAATGATATTTGTCTTCATTTTTGTATTTTTACGCGATCTACGAATCTAAATTAAAAACGACTATAACTTGACGCTCGGGTGTCTGGTTAGAGTAATATTTTTGTTCATTTTTTGTCTTTTTACATGATCTATGCATTTGAATTAAAAACGGCCAAAAACTTGGCGCTTGGGTGCCCGATTACAATCATATTGGTCGTCATTTTTTGTTTTTTTTACGCGATCTACGAATCTAAATTAAAAAACGGCTATAACTTGGCGCTTGGGTGTCTGGTTAGAGTAATATTTTTGTTCATTTTTTGTCTTCTTACGTGATCTGCACATTTAAACTAAAAACTACCAAAACTTGGGGGCTCGAGTGTCTGATCACGATGATATTTGTCTTCATTTTTTGTATTTTTACGTGATCTACGAATCTAAATTGAAAACGGCTCTAACTTGGCGCTCGGGTGTCTGATTAAAGTAATATTTTTGTTCATTTTTTATTTTTTTACGTGATCTGCGCATTTAAATTAAAACGGTGAAACTTGGGCCTCGGGTGTCCGATTACAATTATATTTGTCTTCATTTTTTGGATTTTTACGCGATTTACGAATCCAAACCAAAAATGGCTACAACTTGGTGCTTGGGTGTCTAGTTAGAGTAATATTTTTATTCATTTTTTGTATTTTTACATGATCCGTGCATTTAAATTAAAAACGGCCGAAACTTGGAGCTTGGGTGTCTGATTGTAATGATCTCTGTCTTCATTTTCTTTACTTTTACGCGATCTACGAATCTAAATTAAAAACGGCTATAACTTGGCACTTGGGTGTCTGGTTGGAATAATATTTTTGTTCATTTTCTGTATTTTTATGTGATCCGCACATTTAAATTAAAAACGGCCAAAACCTGGGGCTTGAGTGTCCGATTGTAATGATCTTTGTCTGCATTTTTTTTATTTTTACGCGATCTACGAATCTAAATTAAAAACGGCTATAACTTGGCGCTCGGGTGTCTGGTTGGAGTAATATTTTTGTTCATTTGTTTTTCTTTTTTCATGATTTACGTATTTAAATTAAAAACAGCCAAAACTTTGGGCTCGTGTGTCCGATTACAAAGATATTTGAATTCATCTTTTGCATTTATACGCGATCTACGAATCCAAATTAAAAACGGCTATAACTTGACGCTCAAGTGTTGGGTTAGTGAAATATTTTTGTCTATTTTTTGCATTCTTACGTGATCTGTGCTTTTGAACTAAAAACGGCCAAAACTTGGAGCTCGGGTGTCTGATTACAATGATATTTGTCTTCATTTTTTGTAGTTTTACGCGATTTTCGAATCCAAATTAAAAACCGCTATAACTTGGCACTCGGGTGTCTGGTTGGAGTATTATTTTTGTTCTTTTTTTTTCTTTTTTCGTGATCTACGCATTTAAATTAAAAACGGCTAAAACTTTGGGCTCGGGTGTCCGATTACAAAGATATTTGAATTCATTTTCTGCATTTCTATGTGATCTATGAATCCAAATTAGAAACGGCTATAACTTGGGTGTCTGGTTAGTGAAATATTTTTGTTCATTTTTTGCATTTTTACGTGATCTATGCTTTTAAACTAAAAATGGCCAAAACTTGGAGCTCGGGTGTCCGATTACAATGAAATTTGTCTTCATTTTTTGTATTTTTACGTGATCTACAAATCTAAATAGAAAATGGCTATAACTTGGCACTCGGGTGTCTGGTCGGAGTAATATTTTTGTTCATTTTTTTCTTTTTTCGTGATCTACGCAATTAAATTAAAAAGGGCCAAAACTTTGGGCTCGGGTGTCCGATTACAAAGATATTTGAATTCATGTTTTTTCATTTCTACGCGATCTACGAATCCAAATTAAAAACGGCTATAACTTGGCGCTCAGTTGTCTGGTTAGAGTAATATTTTTGTTCATTTTTTGTATTTTTATGTGATATGTGCTTTTAAATTAAAAACGGCCAAAACTTAGAGCTCGAGTGTCCGATATTAAAATGATATTTGGCTTCATTTTTTGTATTTTCACGCGATCTACGAATCTAAATTAAAAACGGCTATAACTTGGTGCTCGGGTGTCTGGTTAGAGTAATATTTTGTTCATTTTTTATCTTTTTACGTGATCTGCGCATTTGAATTAAAAATGGCCAAATATTTGGCGCTCGGATGCCCGATTACAATCATATTCATCGTCATTTTTTTTTATTTTTACGCGATCTACGAATCTAAATTAAAACGACTATAACTTGGTGCTCGGGTGTATGGTTAGAGTAATGTTTTGTTTATTTTTTGTCTTCTTAGGTGATCTGTGCATTTAAATTAAAAACGGCCAAAACTTGGGGCTCAGGTGTCCGATTACAATTATATTTGTCTTCATTTTTTGGATTTTTACGCGATTTACGAATCCAAACCAAAAATGGCTACAACTTGACGCTCGGGTGTCTGGTTAGAGTAATATTTTTGTTCATTTTTTGTATTTTTTCGTGATCCGTGCATTTAAATTAAAAACGGTCAAAACTTGGAGCTTGGGTGTCCGATTGTAATGATCTTTGTCTTCATTTTTCTTTTATTTTTACGCGATCTACGAATCCAAATTAAAAACGGCTATAACTTGGCACTCGGTTGTCGGGTTGGAGCAATATTTTTGTTCATTTTTTGTATTTTTATGTGATCTATGCATTTAAATTAAAAACGACCAAAACTTGGAGCTTGGGTGTCCGATTGTATTGATCTTTGTCTTCATTTTTTTTATTTTTACGCGATCTATGAATCCTAATTAAAAACGGCTATAACTTGGCACTCGGTTGTCTGGTTGGAGTAATATTTTTGTTTATTTTTGTATTTTAACGTGATCTGTGCATTTAAATTAAAAACGGCCAAAACTTGGAGATTGGGTGTCCGATTGTAATGATATTTGTCTTCATTTTTTTTATTCTTACGCGATCTACGAATCCAAATTAAAAACGGCTATAACTTGGTGCACCGATGTCTGGTTGGAGTAGTATTTTTTTGTCTTTTTTCGTGATCTGCGCATTTAAATTAAAAACGGCCAAAAATTGGGCCTCGGTTGTTTGATTACACAGATATTTGTCTTCATTTTTTATATTTCTACGCGATCTAGAAATTCAAATTAAAAACGGCTATAACTTGGCGCTCGGCCGTCTGGTTAGAGCAATATTTTATTTTTCTACGTGATCTGTGCATTCAAATTAAAAACGACCAAAACTTGGGGCTTGGGTGCCCAATTACGATGATATTTGTTCTCATTTTTGTATTATTACATGATCTACGAATCCAAATTAAAAATGGCTATAACGTGGCGTTCGGGTGTGTCTGGTTAGAGTAATATTTATGTTCATTTTTTGTCTTTTTACATGATCTGGGCATTTAAATTAGAAACGGCCAAAATATGGGGCTCGAGTGCCCGGTTACAATGATATTTGTCGTCATTTTTTGTATTTCTATGCGATCTACTAATCAAAATTAAAAACGGTATAACTTGGTGCTTGGGTGTCTGATTAGTGTAATATTTTTGTTCATTTTTTGTTTTTTTATGTAATCTACGCGTTTAAATTAAAACTGCCAAAACTTGGGCCTCGGGTGTCCGATTACAATTGTATTTGTCTTCATTTTTAGATTTTTACGCGATTTACGAATCCAAACCAAAAATTGCTACAACTTGGCGCTCGAGTGTCTGGTTAGAGTAATATTTTTGTTCATTTTTGTATTTTTACGTGATCCGTGTATTTAAATTAAAAAGGGCCAAAACTTGGAGCTTGGGTGTTCGATTGTAATGATCTTTGTCTTCATTTTTTTTACGCGATCTACGAATCAAAATTAAAACGGCTATAACTTGGCGCTCGGGTGTCTGGTTGGAGTATTATTTTTGTTCATTTTTTTTTCTTTTTTCGTGATCTACGCATTTAAATGAAAAAAGGTCAAAACTTTGGGCTCGGGTGTCTGATTACAAATATATTTGAATTTATTTTTGTATTTCTATGCGATCTACGAATCCAAATTAAAAACGGTTATAACTTGGCACTCAGGTGTCTGGTTAGGGAAATATTTTTGTTCATTTTTTGCATTTTTACATGATCTGTGCTTTTAAACTAAAAACGACCAAAACTTGGAGCTTGAGTGTCCGATTACAATGATATTTGTCTTCATTTTTTTATTTTTATGCAATCTACGAATCCAAATTAAAAATGACTATAACTTGGTGCTCGGGCGTCTGGTTAGAGTAATATTTTCATTCATTTTTTGTATTTTTACGTGATCAGTGCATTTAAATTAAGAACGACCAAGACTTGGAGCTTGGGTGTCCGATTGTAGTGATCTTGGTCTTCATTTTTTTTTTGTTGTTACGCGATCTATGAATCTAAATTAAAAATGGCTACAACTTGGTGCTCGGATGTCTGGTTGGAGTAATATGTTTGTTCATTTTTTGTCCTTTTACGTGATTTACGCATTTGAATTAAAAACGACCAAAAACTTGGCGCTCGGGTGCCCAATTACAATCATATTCATCATCATTTTTTGTATTTTTACGCGATCTACGAATTCAAATTAAAAATGGCTATAACTTGGCACTCTGGTGTTTAGTTAGAGTAATATTTTTGTTCATTTTTTGTATTTTTACGTGATCTGTGCATTCAGATTTAAAATGGCCAAAACTTGGAGCTTGGGTGTCTGATTGTAATAATCATTGTCTTCATTTTTTTTTATTTTTACGCGATGTACGAATCCAAATTAAAAATGGCTATAACTTGGCGCACAGATGTCTAGTTGGAGTAATATTTTTTTTCTTTTTTTGTCTTTTTTCGTGATCTGCGCATTTAAATTAAAAACGGCCAAAACTTGGGGCTCAGGTATTCGATTACACAAATATTTGTCTTCATTTTTTATATTTCTACGCGATCTACGAATCCAAATTAAAAACGGCTATAACTTGGCGCTCGGGCATCTGGTTAGAGCAATATTTCTATTTTTCTACGTGATCTGTGCATTTAAATTAAAAACGACCAAAACTTGGAACTCGGGTGTTCGATTGTAGTGATCTTTGCCTGCATTTTTTTTTATTTTTACGCAATCTACGGATCCAAATGAAAAACGGCAACAACTTGGCGCTCGGATGTCTGGTTGGAGTAATATTTTTGTTCATTCTTTTGTGTTTTTCCGTGATCTACGCATTTAAATTAGAAAAAACGGACAAAACATGGGACTCGGGTGCCCGATTACAATTATCTTTGTCGTCATTTTTTGTATTTCTATGCGATCTACTAATCTTAATTAAAAACGGCTATAACCTGGTGCTCGGATGTCTGATTAGAGTAATATTTTTGTTCATTTTTTGTTTTTTTATGTGATCTGCACATTTAAATTGAAACGGCTAAAACTTGAGCCTCGGGTGTACGATTACAATTATATTTGTCTTCATTTTTTGGATTTTTATGCGATTTACGAATCCAAACCAAAAATGGCTACAACTTAGCACTCGGGTGTCTGGTTAGTGTAATATTTTTGTTCATTTTTTGTATTTTTACGTGATTCGTGCATTTAAATTAAAAAGGGCCAAAACTTGGAGCTTGGGTGTCCGATTGTAATGATCTTTGTCTTCATTTTTTTTTATTTTTACGTGATCTACGATTCCAAATTAAAAACGGCTATAACTTGGCGCTCTGGTGCCTGGTTGGAGTAATATTTTTGTTCATTTTTTTTCTATTTTTCGTGATCTATGCTTTTAAATGAAAAACGGCCAAAACTTTGAGCCCGGATGTCTGATTACAAAGATATTTGAATCTATTTTTTGTATTTCTACGCGATCTATGAATCCAAATTAAAAACGGTTATAACTTGGCGCTTGGGTGTCTGGTTAGCGAAATTGTTTTGTTCATTTTTTGCATTTTTACGTGATATGTGCTTTTAAACTAAAAATGGCCAAAACTTGGAGCTCGGGTGTCCGATTACAATGATATTTGTCTTCATTTTTTGTATTTTTACGCAATCTACAAATCCAAATTAAAAACTGCTATAACTTGGCGCTCGGGCGTCTGGTTAGAGTAATATTTTTATTTTTCTACGTGATCTGTGCATTTAAATTAAAAACGACCAAAAGTTGGAGCTCGGGTGTCCGATTGTAGTGATCTTTGTCTTCATTTTTTTTATTTTTACGCGATCTACGAATCCAAATTAAAAATGGCTACAACTTGGTGCTCGGATGTCTAGTTGGAGTAATATTTTTGTTCATTCTTTTGTCTTTTTACGTGATCTACGGATTTAAATTAGAAACGGACAAAACATGGGGCTCGGGTGCCCGATTACAATTATCTTTGTCGTCATTTTTTGTATTTTTACGCGATCTACTAATCTAAATTAAAAACGGCTATAAGCTGGTGCTCGGGTGTCTGATTAGAGTAATATTTTTGTTCATTTTTTATTTTTTTATGTGATCTGGGCATTTAAATTAAAACAGCCGAAACTTGGGCCTCAGTTGTCCGATTACAATTATATTTGTCTTCAATTTTTGGATTTTTATGCGATTTACGATTCCAAACCAAAAATGGCTACAACTTGGCACTCGGGTGTCTGATTAGTGTAATATTTTTGTTCATTTTTTGTATTTTTACGTGATCGTGCATTTAAATTAAAAACGGTCAAAACTTGGAGCTTGGGTGTCCGATTGTAATGATCTTTATCTTTATTTTTTTTTAATTTTTGCGCGATCTATGAATCCAAATTAAAAACGGCTATAACTTGGTGCTCGGGTGTTTGGTTGGAGTAATCTTTTTGTTCATTTTTTTCTTTTTTCGTGATCTGCGCATTTAAATGAAAAACGGCCAAAACTTTGGGCTCGGGTGTCTGATTACAAAGATATTCCAATTTATTTTTTGTATTTCTACGCGATCTACGAATCCAAATTAAAAATGGTTATAACTTGGCGCTCTGGTGTCTGGTTAGGGAAATATTTTTGTTCATTTTTTGCATTTTTACGTGATCTGTGCTTTTAAACTAAAAACGGCCAAAACTTGGAGCTCGAGTGTCCGATTACAATAATATTTGTCATCATTTTTCGCATTCTTACGCAATCTACGAATCCAAATTAAAAACAGCTATAACTTGACGCTCGGGAGTCTGGTTAAGGTAATATTTTTGTTCATTTTTTGTATTTTTACGTGATCTGTGCATTTAAATTAAGAACGACCAAAACTTGGTGCTTGGGTGTTCGATTGTAGTGATCTTGGTCTTTATTTTTTTTTATTTTTACGCGATGTACGAATCTAAATTAAAAACGGCTACAACTTGGCGCTCGGATCTCTGGTTGGAGTAATATTTTTGTTCATTTTTTGTCTTTTTACGTGATTTACGCATTTGAATTGAAAATGGCCAAAAAACTTGGCGCTCGGGTGCCCGATTACAATTATATTCGTTGTCATTTTTTGTATTTTTACGCGATCTACGAATCTAAACTAAAAATGGCTATAACTTGGCACTCTGGTGTCTAGTTAGAGTAATATTTTTGTTCATTTTTTGTCTTTTTACGTGATCTGTACATTCAAATTTAAAACGGCCAAAACTTGGAGCTTGGGTGTCTGATTGTAATAATCTTTGTCTTCATTGTTTTTATTTTTACGCGATGTACGAATCCAAATTAAAAATGGCTATAACTTGGCGCACAGATGTCTAGTTGGGGTAATATTTTTTTTGGCTTTTTTCGTGATCTGCGCATTTAAATTAAAAACGACCAAAACTTGGGGCTCGGGTGTTCGATTACACAGATATTTGTCTTCATTTTTTATATTTCTATGCGATCTATGATTCCAAATTAAAAACAGCTATAACTTGGCACTCGGGCGTCTGGTTAGAGTAATATTTTTATTTTTCTACGTGATCTGTGCATTTAAATTAAAAACGACCAAAACTTGGTGCTCGGGTGTCCAATTGTAGTGAGCTTTGCCTTCATTTTTTTTATTTTTATGCGATCTACGAATCCAAATTAAAAACGACTACAACTTGGCACTCGGATATCTGGTTGGAGTAATATTTTTGTTCACTCTTTTGTTTTTTTACGTGATCTACGCATTTAAATTAGAAACGGACAAAACATGGGGCTAGGGTACCCGATTACAATTATCTTTGTCGTCATATTTTGTATTTCTAGGCGATCTACGAATCTAAATTAAAAACCGCTATAACCTGGTGCTCAGGTGTTTGATTAGAGTAATATTTTTGTTCATTTCTTGTTTTTTTATATGATCTGTGCATTTAAATTAAAACGGCAAAAACTTGGGCCTCGGGTGTCCGATTACAATTATATTTATCTTCATTTTTTGGATTTTTACGCGATTTACGAATCCAAACCAAAAATGGCTACAACTTGGCACTCGGGTGTCTGGTTAGCGTAATATTTTTGTTCATTTTTTATATTTTTACGTGATCCGTGCATTTAAATTAAAAACGGCCAAAACTTGGAGCTTGGGTGTCTGATTGTAATGATCTTTGTCTTCATTTTTTTTTATTTTTACGCGATCTACGAATCCAAATTAAAAATGGCTTTAACTTGGCGCTCGGGTGTCTAGTTGGAGTAATATTTTTGTTCATTTTTTTTCTTTTTTCGTGATTTGCGCATTTAAATGAAAAACGGCCAAAACTTTGGGCTCGGGTTTCTGATTACAAAGATATTTGAATTTATTTTTTTTGTATTTCTACGCGGTGTGTGAATCCAAATTAAAAGCGGTTATAACTTGGCGCTTGGTTGGCGCTTAGGTGTCTGGTTAGGGAAATATTTTTGTTCATTTTTTGCATTTTTACGTGATATGTGCTTTTAAACTAAAGACGGCCAAAACTTGGAGCTCGGGTGTCCGATTAAAATGATATTTGTTTTCATTTTTTGTATTTTTACGCGATCTACAAATCCAAATTAAAAACAGCTATAACTTGGCGCTCGGGTGTCTGGTTAGAGTAATATTTATGTTCATTTTTTGTATTTTTACGTGATCTACGAATCCAAATTAAAAACAGCTACAACTTGGCGCTCGAATGTCTGGTTGGAGTAATATTTTTGTTCATTCTTTTGTCTTTTTTTGTGTTCTGCGCATTTAAATTAAAAACAGTCAAAACATGGGGCTTAGTTGTCCGATTACAAAAATATTTGAATTCATTTTTTGTATTTTTTCGTGATCTATGAATCTAAAATAAAAACGGCTTTAACTTGGCGCTCTGGTGTCCGGTTAGAGAAATATTTTTGTTCATTTTTTGTATTTATATGTGATATGTGCTTTTAAATTTAAAATGGTCAAAACTTAAAGCTCGGGTGTCCGATTAAATTGATATTTGTCTTCATTTTTTGTATTTTCACGCGATCTAGGAATCCAATTAAAAACGGTTATAACTTGGCGCTTCGATGTCTGGTTAGAGTAATATTTTTGTTCATTTTTTGCCTTTTTACGTGTTTTGCGTATTTGAGTAAAAAAGGCCAAAAACATGGTGCTCGGGTGCCCGATTACAATGATATTCGTCATCATTTTTTGTATTGTCATGCGATCTACGAATCTAAATTAAAAACGGCTATAACTTGGCGCTCGGGTGTCTGGTTAGAGTAATATTTTTGTTCATTTTTTGTCTTCTTACGTGATCTGCGCATTTAATTAAAAATGGCCAAAACTTGGAGCTCGGGTGTCCGATCACAATGATATTTGTCTTCATTTTTGAATTTTTACGCGATCTACGAATCCAAATTAGAAACGGCTATAACTTGGCGCTCTGGTGTTTAGTTAGAGTAATATTTTTGTTCATTTTTTGTCTTTTTACATGATCTGTGCATTCAAATTTAAAATGGCCAAAACTTGGAGCTTGGGTGTCTGATTGTAATAATCTTGGTCTTCATTTTCTTTATTTTAACGCGATGCATGAATCCAAATTAAAAGTGGCTATAACTTGGCGCACAGATGTCTGGTTGGAGTTAAATTTTTTTTTATTTTTTTGTCTTTTTTCGTGATCTGCACATTTAAATTAAAAACGGCCAAAACTTGGGGCTCGGGTGTTCGATTACACAGATATTTGTCTTCACTTTTTATATTTCTACGTGATCTACGAATCCAAATTAAAAAGGGCTATAACTTGGCGCTCGGGCATCTGGTTAGAGTAATATTTTTATTTTTCTACGTGATCTGTGCATTTAAATTAAAAACGACCAAAACTTGGAGCTTGGGTGTCCGATTGTAGTGATCTTCGTCTTCATTTTTTTTAGTTTTACGCGATCTACGAATCCAAATTAAAAATGGCTACAACTTAGTGCTCGGATGTCTGGTTGGAGTAATATTTTTGTTCATTCTTTTGTCTTTTTACGTGATCTACGCATTTAAATTAGAAACGGCCAAAAGATGGGGCTCAGGTGCCCGATTACAATTATCTTTGTCATCATTTTTTGTATTTCCATGCGATCTGCTAATCTAAATTAAAAACGGCTATAACCTGGTGCTCGGGTGTCTGATTAGAGTAATATTTTTGTTCATTTTTTGTTTTTTTATGTGATCTGTGCATTTAAATTAAAATGGCCAAAACTTGGGCCTCGAGTGTCCGATTACAATTATATTTGTCTTCATTTTTTGGATTTAAATGCGATTTACGAATCCAAACCAAAAATGGCTACAACTTGGCACTCGGGTGTCTGGTTAGTGTAATAATTTTGTTCAATTTTGTATTTCTACTTGATCCATGCATTTAAATTAAAAACAGCCAAAACTTGGAGCTTGGGTGTCCGATTGTAATGATCTTTGTCTTCATTTTTTTATTTTTACGCGATCTACGAATCTAAATTAAAAAAGGCTATAACTTGGCACTCAGGTGTCTGGTTGGAGCTGTAACGCCCCGAGTTTCAAACCTCGTGGAGTGAGGGAAAGAATCATACACATCATGTACTAAAATATCCATTAACCTAATTAGAGTCACACCACTACCTTGGAGCAAACATCCATAATATATAATAATAATTTTATGGTTATGCTAACGTAATTAATAACAACTGAACCTCAGCGTAACTGGACAACAGTGCTCCATCTACACCTTTAAATATAATAGAAATTTAAGCCTCAAAGCCCTTTTCAATCATATCTGATAAATCCTCCAAATTAATAATATTATAGTTTTGAATAATATTACAACAACGAGTAACTCTAATAATAGCCCACCAAATTCTCGGGTTCATGACCTGCAAATGAATCTGTAGGGACGTGAGCACTAATCCACGTGTGCTCACAATGCATAATAAATAACATATGTGATATGCACATAATAATCGGGTCACCAATAATTTCATATCAATAACTCATAAACTCTAAGTCATTGCATATCTCAACATCAAAACATATATCAACGTATATCTAAAAAATGATCCAATTATTATCTTTCATTTATCTCTTTAGCCATCACATCACAATCATCATAGTCATGGGGCAGATACTATACAATATCGTCGTTTACGGGTCCAGACCCGATGGCCATGAGTAGCCCAATATTTATCATTGTTGTAGGCTACTAACCTACTGGCATGAATACCAACCCAGCGCAGGTTTAGGATTTTTCAACCCAAGGGTAATCTCTGCACCCTTCCTATTTTTCAGTATCTACAGCCTCGCAATCACAACATTGTTCCTATTTCCTTTATTTCCATTATTATCATCTCAACAAAACAGCTCATTAGACTCAACTAACAACATCACATCATCACTTTCATAATCAATCTCTGTTAATAACATAAATCACTCAAACATTCCAAATTTGAGCATTCTTAATTTCACATTTTTCATGCATTTAACTATAAATATCAAACTGCAACTTCAAGGGTAAAATCGTAATTTTTCATAACTTTAGGGGCAAAATCGTAATTTCAAAAAGCCTTGGGGCCACTTTGTATTTATTCCAAACTTTGGGGGTCACTACGTAATTACCCAAAACTTTGGGGCCAATTTTCAATTTTTCAATAAGTTTGGGGTCAAACTGAAATTTTTAGTAATTTAGGGGTAAAACTACATTTTTGTAAAACTTTTGGGGTCAAATCGTAATTACATAAAAACTATTGGGGCTAAAGGAAAATTTTGAAAACTTTCATGGAATATGCTTTGACATATTCTCTTCTACAATTTTTTTTTAGTTCCAATGAACTCCTTTTCTTTTGGTAGTGATATTTTGGTATTTTGGTTTGGACAGAATTCACACAATGTAATCTAAATTTAATTACATCCATACAAAATGATCACATAAAAATTTATCAAAATATTTTCATATCACATATATGTAAATCAAATGCATTAAATCCCTACCTCGAATCCAAAGAAAAAGTGAAGAACTCCAAAACTTTAAAATTTCACTTCTCCGTGTCTCTCATCTTGGACCAAATTACCACGATCCGACATCGCCATGATGATCACAACGTCAAAAATACCAAAACCTTGCTATTCATAAACTCCATTCCTCATTTTCTCTCTCCTCTTTATTTTCTTTATTTTCTATTTTTTTTCTTCTCTTTCGGTTCTTTTTTCCCAGCATAACACACACACACACCCATTCACACACACATATATATATCATATGCTTGGTGGCCAAGCAAAGTGAAGTTCCAGGAAGTTTCTAATTTTTTTTTTTTTTTTTTGCTTCTCACGAAATTTCTAACCAAACATATGGTCACTTTTGACCATTACATTGTGTAGCTTATATATGTATATATCAAGATAATATTTGTATAGAAATTAAATTTTTTTTATAACAAAATAATATGAATATTGAAAATTTTAAATTTTGGGGTTATTACATTCTCCCCTCCTTAAAAATTTCATCCTCGAAATTTGAGACAATCAGCTCAAACATAACTCTTGGAAAACATTTACAGACATATTGCCCGAGTCTTAAACTAATACTCTAAAATAGACTCTTTAATACTATGATGCTTCTAACGCGAACTGTATTATTAGAAATCAACTTATTAAATAATACTCAAATCGTTTCACAAATTAGCAATTTACAGTAAATCAAAATATGGATATCCATGCTTTTGCTATACTCTTTTGATTTCGATAACTAATCCAGTGGTAATAACAATCCACTATCAAAACCTTATCTTAGTAACATCGAACCTTAATCTCCATCTCATATCACACTATCATGATATGCATATCTGAATTTTCATAATATTATACTTGATCATCTCCTAAGTCAAAATCTTTTCCTTAGCATAAGTAAAAATTATCATCTTCTCCACATCGTCATATTAATATTACCTTTTTCAAATTTCTGTAACATTTAGTCCTTCCAACTCAAACCCCAAGTCCATTCGATCAAAGTTATACTGTAAACCAAATAGGTAACATACCAATACGTAGTTAACACCAAACATCGCAAGTCACAATAAACTCATTTTAACTACATAAAGACAGTGCCAACTATATCATATTTAAGTATAATAAGTATCTAGTCAGGCGTAGTTGCTGACCAAGTTAAATCACAAATCTTTTATCAATTCTAACTTTGTAACTTTCCTTTTTATTCGTAACCCTCTGATTCTCAAGTACTATTTCTCTTTTCAGTTTTTCCTCATCTCATGTATGCATACTCGCATTAAACTCAGTTAAGTTATCAACCTTCCAATCCACCCCAACTCATTAGATATTGATTAAAATTCACAAATTCTAACCACAATTTCCCATGTCATTTACAACATAATTAATAACTTGAAAATAGGGATACTAACAAATAAACATAGTAGGCTATTTATTTAATTTCAAAACCCTTCTCCTTCTACATATTTATCCTATTCCCTACTCATAACTGCAACTGGACTCCCCTATTAGCTTTTGGCTTTTACCCAACCAAACCTAAGTAATTCTTTCAACCAGGAGTCATTTTCTTCTCCTAGCTTGATATTCTTGAATATACACTTACGTACCATAAACTAGTTGGTAAAGAAATTGATATTTCTCTTACCAAATATGCACCACTATCAATTTAAGTTTCAACATAATCTATTATCAAACACTTGAAACTCACCGATCCACTATTTAATACCATTTTCCTCATTTCCACTCTACACACACACATATATATATACCACATTAACTTCATCCCAAACTTTCATAAATAATCCTGACTTGATCAAAATTCAGCCTATAAGTAACTTATAAACATGTTCACTTCTACGACTTGTCTAGATAATTATTAAGCACCCTAATTTTTTTCTATCATCTCCCATTCTCTAACAGTAGCATGAGCAAAATTGCAGTGAGCCTTTCTACTAAAAACGTCAGCAACGACATTAGCTTTACCTGGCTAATAATGTAATTCAAAATCATAATCTTCCATGTATGTTATCCACCCTTTTCTGTCTCAAATTCAAATCTTTTATGTAAAGACATACTTCAAACTTCGATGGTCTAAAAATACTTCAAAATTTTCACCGTACAAATAATACCTTCAAGATTTTTGTGCAAAAATTACTGTTGTCAGCTCCAAATCATAAACTGGGTAATTCTACTCATGAGTCTTCAACTGCCTAGAGCCATAAGTCACTATCCTTCCTTTTTTTGCATCAGTAGACATCATAATCCTTTTCTTGAGGCATCACAGTATATTGAATAGCCTTTACCCTTTTCTGAAATTATCAAACTGGTGTAGTAGTCAATCCCCTCTTGAGTTCTTGAAATGATTTCTTACAATTATCACTCCAACCAAACTTAATTCCCTTTTAGGTGAGTCTGGTCAAATGAGCAGCTAACCTAGAAATATCAAGTATGAATCTTCAATAGTAATTTGTCGAACCTAGAAAATTACGAATTTCAAATGCAATCTTTGATCTTGACCATTCTAAAATAGTCTCAACCTTAGACAAATCCACTGCCACTCCTTTCTCTAAAATCACATGTCCAAGAAATTTTACCTTTTTAAGCCAGAATTTACACTTACTTGGATTAGCATACAATTAATACTCTTTTAAAGTTTGTAATACTGTTCCTCAAATGTCCTTCATTTTCCTCATCTCATTTAGAGTACACCAGCACATTATCAATGAATACAACTATAACCTTGTCTAGGTAATCTCAAAACATCTTGTTCGTTAAATCTATAAATACAGCTGAAGCATTAGTCAATCTAAATGGATTACTAACAACTTGTAATGACCCTATCGAGTCCTGATTGCTTTTTTTTTTTTGAAATGTTCTCCTGCCTCACCCTTCATTGGTGATACTTAGGCATTAAATCACCTTTTGAAAATACCAATGACCCTTTCAACTAAAATAGATGTGCCAATCAAATAATGGAAATCAATCTTTATAATCACTTGTGTAGAACCACAATCCTTATGACATTATATAACAAATTCTTGGACCAAATTAAATCACAAATCCCTCGATTATCAATTTTAATTTCTTCCTTATTACTATAACCTTCTACTTGTCTATATGTTCGGCATATAATTCTTAGTTCTAATTATACTCAAGGTAAATCAAAGTATCATCGCACTTTAATTGATCATATCAAACATCTAATCAATCAATGGTATAAATCCAAATTAATCATCTCAAAGCCCAATAAGTATGATATGTCTGGTATAACTAATACTTTTAAATAATCCCCAAATTCTTAGTTTGGACTTTCAAATATTCTTCAAAATATTCCATTTCCAATTTTCTCTACTCTCTATTAATCATATGAAGTCTCAATATTCACTGTATAATAAATAATCTAACCAAGCATAACCAAATTAATCAACACTTTGAGTTTCACAATTTATCACCCAAACATATAAATTTTTGCTCCTACTCATCCTGTCAATTATCAATCACTTACAGTTATTACGAGTACACAAATCAATCTCCAATATACATTATTAATTCCCTTAATAATCCTTTTAACTCGATACAATTTCCAACATATATCTTCTGAAAACACCTCAAAAAAATTCACAAACATCACCTTGCATTTCATTTCATTTTGTCAATATTGAAAAATTAAATTCATTATATCTCTTAATGCCATTAAGTTGCACTGCAGTCTCGAATGACAAAACTTCCAAACTCTACTCCTCGAAGTCCATACTCATCAAGTACCATCACTTTGTTCTCGAATCTTAATTATCCGTTTATGACTACACTTTTGTACTCAACACTTTAGCTAGAAAATTGGCAATATTGCATTTTCTAATAAAACTAGTCCCACACCTAGAACCCAATAACTTCTAGTCCACATAATCAATACCATTCTTGACTAACTTTATCTTTAAAAATTTATTATTCTATTATTATAATTCTCATCCCCAATAACCTCGAAATCATAAACATTCTCTCAACAACTTTACTGAAAATAACTCTAATACAACCAAACTTCTTAGTTTCTTACTTAAAGCATTGGCCATTATACTGGCCTCACCCAAATAACATTGAATAATTTAATATCACAATATTCCTATTGCCCCATTCAACTACATTTTCTCATAGTCAATTCACATTATATACACAAATAGCTGTGAAATTCTTCTATTTTGAGTACATTCTAAACTCCCTTACCATTCCACCAACCCTATCGAGACTTCAAAGTAAAAACAATTTCAATTAATCCTTCTCATATGATTTCAACTACCTCGATTTAAGCCGTTACCTGGCCATTATGCATTAGCACATAACCTAAATTTTTTCTCACAACCCACCACAATATTTGGAGTAACCCTTCCACTGGTAAAAATAACCAACATTAGGGCTTCGATCCACCTACTCCTCGACTTATAAAATGTTCTTAATAACTTTACCTTACCAAATTTCTAACTCTTTCATAGCTCAATTGAATTAATAATTCTATCAATTGAGGGGCATCTTAAATATAACAGTAGTAGTCACCCGCTAAATTCACAAAGCTTGGTTATCAAATACAATCTCGGCTGTAAACAACTAAAACCTTTGAAGATCCATCATAATTACCCGACCAATTCTCACTTGACCCCAAACTTTATCTCAAATAAACAAAACCTATACTTGCTGTTCTCATCATGTAATCATTAAGACGATTTGCCAAAATTCAATAACAAATATATATCCTTAATCACCATTTAATTTGACAACTTCTAATTTACTCAAAACCTTAAACCTTTTACCATTCATCTTAACAAGAGTAATCAATATCTCGACACCAAAAATTAGATGAAACCATAAGCTCATAAATCACTTGATTAAATTCTAAACTTCCAAAACTTAAATAGTACCGTAGAATGTGGCACAATTGAAATGAGAGAGGTATTTGACATAAAATTTAAGAAAAACTGATCTACCTTTAAGGAAATTAACCCCACTCATTCCCAAGAAACACCTCCATAATCTATACATTATTCAGGGAAACAGAACTACGACTCCTTCTTGTTCAACCTCAAATTAACTGCCTGAACGCAAGATTTTTCAATGCACCTAATATCATTAACAGAGAAAGTAACATTACTCTTACTTTATCCCAAATCTAAATTACAGTGTCATCAGTCAAGATAATTATCATTAATCCATTATAATGGTCAATCACTACTTATCAATTTGCTAACTCATCTATTTTAAAATTTAAATCTCTACTATTGCCATTTCTACTTTAAAATCATCCCATAATTATACATCACTTAACAATAAAAATGCAATCTCAGTAAATCCTTGAGTCACTATCTTAGACTTTTCAAGCCCTTTGAACTTTAGATGTAAAACATTTTTACTACATTTACATCCATATCTAACCATCATTCTTGATGTCAAAACGATCACCAAAACATCATTTACATCTTATGCCTAAGCCAAACAAACCATCGCCAGTTACACCACTTGCTCATGCATCGACTTTACTTACCATCAGTTAAGGATATCTCATAAGTTTTCATGTCTCTTTCCAATATTGTCACTATTCTAGTAATATTATTAGTTCCGACCGCTTCCATTACCAACTGTACTACAAGTACCAATAAGTCCATCTTAAAAAAATATAACTAAATGTCAGTTATAACATATAAGCATACAACATATAATGCCAGACTCCCGCTGTCCCTTAGGTATTCTAACCTGGCTCTGATACCAACTTGTAACGTCCCGAGTTTCAAACCTCGTGGAGTGAGGGAAAGAATCATACACATCGTGTACTAAAATATCCATTACCCTAATTAGAGTCACACCACTACCTTGGAGCAAACATCCATAATATATAATAATAATTTTATGGTTATGCTAAACGTAATTAATAACAACTGAATTTTAGCGTAACCGGACAACAGTGCTCCATCTACACTTTTAAATATAATAGAAATTTAGGCCTCAAAGCCCTTTTCAATCATATCTGATAAATCCTCCAAATTAATAATATTATAGTTTTGAATAATACTACAGCAACAAGTAACTCTAATAATAGCCCACCAAATTCTCGGGTTCATGACCTGCAAAGGAATCTGTAGGGATGTGAGCACTAATCCACGTGTGCTCATGATGCATAATAAATAACATATGTGATATGCACACAATAATCGGGTCACCAATAATTTCATATCAATAACTCATAAAATCTAAGTCATTGCGTATCTCAACATCAAAACATATATCAACGTATATCTAAAAAATGATACAATTATTATCTTTCATTTATCTCTTTAGCCATCACATCACAATCATCATAGTCATGGGGCAGATACTATACAATATTGTCGTTTACGGGTCCAGACCCGATGGCCATGAGTAGCCCAATATTTATCATTGTTGTAGGCTACTAACCTACTGGCATGAATACCAACCCAGCGCAGGTTTAGGGTTTTTCAACCCAAGGGTAATCTCTGCACCCTTCCTATTTTTCAGTATCTACAGCCCCGCAATCACAACATTGTTCCTATTTCCTTTATTTCCATTATTATCATCTCAACAAAACAGCTCATTAGACTCAACCAACAACATCACATCATCACTTTCATAATCAATCTCTGTTAATAACATAAATCACTCAAACATTCCAAATTTGAGCATTCTTAATTTCACATTTTCATGCATTTAACTATAAATATCAAACTGTAACTTTAAGGGCAAAATCGTAATTTTTCATAACTTTAGGGGCAAAATCGTAATTTCAAAAAGTCTTGGGGCCACTTTGTATTTATTCCAAACTTTGGGGGTCACTACGTAATTACCCAAAACTTTGGGGCCAATTTTCAATTTTTCAATAAGTTTGGGGTCAAACTGAAATTTTTAGTAATTTAGGGGTAAAACTGTAATTTTGTTAAAACTTTTGGGGTCAAATCGTAATTACATAAAAACTATTGGGGCTAAGGGAAAATTTTAGAAACTTTCATGGAATATGCTTTGACATATTCTCTTCTACAATTTTTTTCTAGTTCCTGTGAATTCCTTTTTCTTTTGGCAGTGATATTTTGGTGTTTTGGTTTGGACAGAATTTACACAATGTAATCTAAATTGAATTACATCCATACAAAATGATCATATAAAAATTTATTAAAATATTTTCATATCACATATATGTAAATCAAATGTATTAAATCCCTACCTCGAATCCAAAGAAAAAGTGAAGAACTCCAAAACTTTAAAATTTCGCTTCTCCGTATCTCTCATCTTGGATTGAATTACCACGATCCGACATCGCTATGAAGATCACAACGTCAAAAATACCAAAACCCTGCTATTCCTAAACTTCATTCCTCATTTTCTCTCTCCTCTTTATTTTCTCTCTTTTCTATTTTTTTTTTCCTTCTCTTTCGGTTCATTTTTCCCAGCACAACACACACACACACACACACCCATTCACACACACACATATATATATATATATATCATATGCTTGGTGGCCAAGCAAAGTGAACTTCCAGGAAGTTTCTAATTTTTTTTTTTTTGCTTCTCACGAAATTTTCTAACCAAACATATGGTCACTTTTGACCATTACATTGTATAGCTTATATATGTATATATTAAAATAATATTTGTATAAAAATTAAATTTTTTTATAACAAAACCATATGAATATTGAAAATTTTAAATTTTGAGGTTATTACAGGAGTAATATTTTTATTCATTTTTTTTCTTTTTTTGTGATCTACGCATTTAAATTAAAAACGGCCAAAACTTTGGGCTCGGGTGTCCGATTACAAAATTTTTTGAATTCATTTTTTGTATTTCTACGTGATCTACGCATCCAAATTAGAAATGGCTATAACTTGGCACTTGGGTGTCTGGTTAGGGAAATATTTTTGTTCATTTTTTGCATTTCTACGTGATCTGTGCTTTTAAACTAAAAAAGGCCAAAACTTGGAGCTTGGGTGTCCGATTGTAATGATCTTTGTTCTCATTTTTTATATTTTTACGTGATCTGTGCCTTTAAATTAAAAATGGCAAAAACTTAGAGCTCGGTGTCTGCTTACAGTGATATTTGTCTTAATTTTATATATTTATACGCGATCTATGAATCCAAATTAAAAATGTCTCCAACTTGGCGCTTGGCTATCTGGTTAGAGTAATATTTTTGTTCATTTTTTGTATTTTGAGGTGATCTTTGCATTTAAATTAAAAACGGACAAAACTTAGAGCTCGAATCTCCGATTACAATGATATTTGTTTTCATTTTTTGTATTTCTACGCGACCTACGAATCCAAATTAAAAACGGTTATAACTTGGCGCTCGTTTGTCTGATTAGAGTAATATTTTTGTCCATTTTTGTATTTTTACGTGATCCGTGCATTTAATTTAAAAAGGGCCAAAACTTGGAGTTTGGGTGTCCGATTGTAATGATCTTTGTCTTCATTTTTTTTATTTTTACGTAATCTACGAATCCAAATTAAAAATGGTTATAACTTGGTGCTCGGGTGTCTGGTTGGAGTAATGTTTTTGTTCATTTTTTATCTTTTTTCATGATCTACGCATTTAAATTAAAAACGGCCAAAAACTTTGGTCTCGGGTGTCCGATTACAAAGATATTTGAATTCATTTTTGGTATTTTTACGCGATCTACGAATCCAAATTAAAAACGGTTATAACTTAGCGCTCGGGTATCTGGTTAGACAAATATTTTTGTTCATTTTTTGCATTTTTATGTAATCTGTGCTTTTAAACTAAAAACGGCCAAAACTTAGAGCTCAGGTGTTCGATTACAATGATATTTGTCTTCATTTTATTATTTTTACGCGATCTACGAATCCAAATTAAAAACGGCTATAATTTGGCACTCGGGTGTCTCGTTAGAGTAATATTTTTGATCATCTTTTGTACTTTTACGTGATCTGTGCATTTAAATTAAAAACGACCAAAACTTGGAGCTTGGGTGTCCGATTGTAGTGATCTTTGTCTTCATTTTTTTATTTTTACGCGATCTAAGAATCCAAATTAAAAACAGCTACAACTTGGCGCTCGGATATTTGGCTGGAATAATATTTTTGTTCATTCTTTTTATCTTTTTTTGTGATCTACGCATTTAAATTAAAAACAGCCAAAAGTTGGGGCTTAGATGTCCAATTACAAAGATATTTGTATTCATTTTTTGAATTTTTACGTGATCTACGATTCTAAAACAAAAATGGCTATAACTTGGCGCTCGGTTGTCTGGTTAGAGAAATATTTTTGTTTATTTTTTACATTTTTACGTAATCTGTGCTTTTACACTAAAAATGGCCCAAACTTGGAGCTTGGGTGTTCGATTACAATGATATTTGTCTTCATTTTTTGTATTTCTACGCGATATACGAATCCAAATTAAAACTGGCTGTAACTTGGCGCTCGTGTGTCTGATTAGAGTAATATTTTTGTCCTTTTTTGTATTTTTACATGATCCCTGCATTTAAATTAAAAACGGCCAAAACTTGGAGTTTGGGTGTCCAATTGTAATGATCTATGTCTTCATTTTTTTTATTTTTACGAGATCTATGAATCCAAATTAAAAAAGGCTATAACTTGGCACTCGGGTGTCTAGTTGGAGTAATATTTTTGTTTAAGTTTTTGTTTTTTTTTTCGTGTTTTGCGCATTTAAATTAGAAACGGCCAAAACTTTAGGCTCGGGTGTCCGATCAAAAAGATATTTGAATTCATTTTTTGTATTTTTACGCAATCTACGAATCCAAATTATAAATGGCTATAACTTGGCGCTCGAGTGTCTGGTTAGAGAAATATTTTTGTTCATTTTCTGTATTTTTATGTGATAAGTGCTTTTAAATTAAAAATGGCCAAAACTTGGAGCTTGGGTGTCCGATTAAAATGATATTTGCCTTTATTTTTTGTATTTTAACATGATCTACGAATCCAAATTAAAAACGGCTATAACTTGGGGCTCGGGGGTTTGGTTAAAGTGATGTTTTTGTTCATTTTTTGTCTTTTTAGGTGATCTGCGCATTTGAATTAAAAACGGCCAAAAACTTGGCGCTCGGGTGCCCGATTAGAATGATATTCGTCGTCATTTTTTGTATTTCTATGCGATCTACGAATCTAAATTAGAAACGGCTATAACTTGGCACTCGGGTGTCTGGTTAGAGTAATATTTTTGTTCTTTTTTGTCTTCTTACGTGATCGCGCATTTAAATTAAAAACGGCTAAAACTTGGGGCTTGGGTGTCCGATTACAATGATATTTGTCTTCATTTTTTGTATTTTTATGTGATCTACGAATCCAAATTAAAAATGGCTATAACTTGGCACTCGGGTGTCTAGTTAGAGTAATATTTTTGTTCATTTTTTGTATTTTTACGTGATCTATGCATTTAAATTTAAAACGCCCAAAACTTGGAGCTTGGGTGTCCGATTGTAATGATCTTTGTCTTCATTTTTTTTTAATTTTTACGCGATGTGTGAATCCAAATTAAAAATGGCTATAAGTTGGCGCACAAATGTCTGGTTGGAGTAAATTTTTTTTTATTCTTTTTTCGTGATCTGCGCATTTAAATTAAAAATGGCAAAAACTTGGCGCTCGGGTGTTTGATTACACAAATATTTGTCTTCATTTTGTATATTTTTACAAGATCTGCGAATCCAAATTAAAAATGGCTATAACTTGGCACTCCGGTGTCTGGTTAGAGTAATATTTTTGTTAATCTTTTTTGGATTTTTACGTGATCTTTGCTTTTAAATTAAAAATAGCAAAAACTTGGACCTCAATGTCCGATTACAATGATATTTGTCTTCATTTATTGTATTTCTACGTGATCTACGAATCCAAATTAAAAACGGCTATAACTTGGCGCTCGGGCGTCTGGTTAGAATAATATTTTTATTTTTCTACGTGATCTACGCATTTAAATTAAAAATGACCAAAACTTGGGGCTCGGGTGTCTGATTACGATGATATGTCCTCATTTTTTGTATTTTTACGCGATCTACGAGTCCAAATTAAAAATCGCTATAACTTGGCACTCGGATGTCTGGTTAAAATAATATTTTTGTCCATTTTTTGTCTTTTTACGTGATCTGCGCAATTAAATTAGAAACAGCCAAAACATGGGGCTCGGGTGTCCGATTATAATGATATTTTTCGTCATTTTTTGTGTTTCTGCATGATCTACTAATCTAAATTAAAAACGGCTATAACTTGGTGCTCGGGTGTCTGATTAGGGTAATATTTTTGTTCATTTTTTGTATTTTTACGTGACCCGTGCTTTTAAATTAAAAACGGAAATAACGTGGGGCTCAGGTGTCCAATTACAATGATATTTGTCTTCATTTTTCGTATTTTTACGCGATCTCTGAATCCAAATTAAAAACGGCTGTAACTTGGCACTCGGGTGTCTGCTTAAAGTAATATATTTTTGTTCATTTTTTGTATTTTTTTGTGATTTGTGCTTTTAAATTAAAAAGGTAAAAACTTGGAGCTCGGTGTCCGATTACAATGATATTCATCTTCATTTTTTGTATTGATACGCGATCTACGAATCGAAATTAAAAATGGCAACAACTTGGTGCTTAGGTGTCTGGTTAGAATAATATTTTTGCTTCATTTTTTGTATTTTTAGGTGATCTGTGCATTTAAATTAAAAATGGCCAAAACTTGGAGCTTGGGTCCCCGATTACAATGATATTTGTCTTTATTTTATTATTTTTACGTGATCTATGAATTGAAATTAAAAACGGCTATAACTTGGCGCTCGTGTGTCTGATTAGAGTAATATTTTTGTTCATTTTTTATTTTTTTACGTGATCCGTGCATTTAAATTAAAAACGGCCAAAACTTGGAGCTTGTGTGCCCGATTGTAATGATTTTTGTCTTCATTTTTTTTTATTTTTACGCGATCTACGAATCCAAATTAAAAATGGCTATAACTTGGTGCTCTGGTGTCTGGTTGGAGTAATATTTTTGTTCATTTTTTTGGCTTTTTTCGTGATCTGCGCATTTGAATTAAAAATGGCCAAAACTTTGGGCTCGGGTGTCCGATTACAAATATATTTGTTTTCATTTTTTGTATATTCACGCGATCTACGAATCCAAATTAAAAACGGCTATAACTTGGTGCTCGGGTGTTTGGCCAGAGAAATATTTTTGTTCATTTTTTGCATTTTTACGTGATCTATGCTTTTAAATTAAAAACGGCCAAGACTTGAAGCTCGGGTGTCCAATTACAATGATATTTGTCTTCATTTTTTGTATTTTTATGGGAGCTACGAATCCAAATTAAAAACGACTAGAACTTAGTGCTCGGGTGTCTGGTTAGAGTAATATTTTTGTTCATTTTTTGTATTTTTACGTGATCTGTGCATTTACATTAAAAACCACTAAAAGTTGGAGCTTGGGTGTCTGATTGTAGTGATCTTTCTCTTCATCTTTTTTTTTATTATTACGCGATCTACGAATCAAAATTAAAAATGCCTACAACTTGGCGCTCGGATGTTTGGTTAGAGTAATATTTTAGTTCATTCTTTTGACTTTTTTCATGATCTGCACATTTAAATTAAAATCGGCAAAAACTTGGGGTTCATGTGTCCAATTACAAAGATATTTGAATTCATTTTCAATATTTTTACGTGATCTACGAATCCAAATTAAAAACGGCTATAACTTGGCGCTTGGGTGTCCGGTTAGAGAAATATTTTTGTCCATTTTTTGTATTTTCTTGTGATATGTGCTTTTAAATTAAAAATGGCCAAAACTTGGAGCTCGGGTGTCCAATTAAAATGATATTTGTCTTCATTTTTTGTATTTTTACGTGATCTGCGAATCCAAATTAAAAACGGCTATAACTTGGCGCTCGGATGTCTGGTTAGAGTAATCTTTTTGTTTATTTTTTGTCATTTTACGTGATCTGCGAATTTGAATTAAAAATGGCCAAAAACTTGGGGCTCGGGTGCCCGATTACAATGATATTCGTCGTCATTTTTTGTATTTTTTTGCGATCTACGAATTGAAATTAAAAACGGCTATAACTTGGTGCTCAGGTGTCTGGTTAGAGAAATATTGTTGTTCATTTTTTGCATTTTTACGTGATCTGTGCTTTTAAATTAAAAATGACCAAAACTTGAAGCTCGGGTGTCCAATTACAATGATATTTGTCTTCATTTTTCATATTTTTACGCGATCTACAAATCCAAATTAAAAACGACTATAACTTGGTGCTCGGGTGTTTGGTTAGAGTAATAGTTTTGTTCATTTTTTGTATTTTTACGTGATATGTGCATTTAAATTAAAAACGTCCAAAACTTGGAGCTCGGGTGTCCGATTACAAGGAAAATTATCTTTATGTTTTGTATTTTTACGCGATCTGCGAATCCAAATTGGAAACGGCTATAACTTGGCGCTCGGGTGTCTAGTTAGAGTAATATTTTTTTTTCATTTTTGTCTTTATACGTGATCTGCACATTTAAATTGAAAACTGCCAAAACTTGGGGCTTGAGTGCCCGATTACAATGATATTTGTCTTTATTTTTCGTACTTTTACGCGATCTACGAATCCAAGTTAAAAGCGGCTATAACTTGGTGCTCGGGTTTCTGGTTATAGTAATATTTTCGTTTATTTTTTTATTTTTGCGTGATCTTTGCATTTAAATTAAAAATAGAAAAAACTTGGAGCTCGGTGTCCGATTATAATGATATTTGTCTTCATTTTTTGTATTGCTACGTGATCTACGAATCCAAATTTGAAACGGCTATAACTTGGCGCTGGGGTGCCGGGTTATAGTAATATTTTTGTTCATTTTTTGTCTTCTTACGTGATCTGCGCATTTAAATTAAAAACGGCCAAAACTTGGGGCTCGAGTCTCCAATTGCAATGATATTTGTCTTGATTTTTTGAATTCTTAAGCAATCTACGAATCTAAATTAAAAACGGCGATAACTTGGCGCCCGGGTGTCTAGTTAGAGTAATATTTTTTGTTATTTTTTTGTCTTTTTACTTGATCTGTGCATTTAAATTTAAAATGCCCAAAACTTGGAGCTTGGGTGTCCGATTGTAATGACCTTTGTTTTCATTTTTTTTTATTTTTACGTGATGTACGAATCCAAATTAAAAATGGCTATAAGTAGGCGGACAGATGTCTAGTTGGAGTAATATTTTCGTTCTTTTTTGTCTTTTTTCGTGATCTGCGCATTTTAATTAAAAATGGCCAAAACTTGGTGCTCGGGTGTTCGATTACAAAGATATTTGTTTTCATTCGTTATATTTTTACGAGATCTACGAATCCAGACTAAAAACAGCTATAACTTGGCGCTTGGGTGCTGGTTAGAGTAATATTTTTATTTTTTTTTTGTATTTTTACGTGATCTTTTGCTTTTAAATTAAAAACGGCAAAAACTTGGAGCTCGGTGTCCGATTACAATGATATTTATCTTCATTTTTTGTATTTCTACGCGATCTATGAATCCAAATTAAAAACGGCTATAACTTGGCGTTCGGGTGTCTAGTTAGAGCAATATTTTTGTTCATTTTTTGTTTTTCTACGTGATCTGCAGATTTAAATTAGAAATGGCCAAAACATGGGGCTCGGGTTCTCGATTATAATGATATTTGTCATCATTTTTTAGAATTCACCCGATCTACGAATCTAATTTAAAAACGGCTATAACTTAGCACTTGGGTGTCTGATTAGTGTAATATTTTTGTTGATTTTTTGTTTTTTGTTGTGATCTGCGCATTTAAATTAAAATGGCCAAAACTTGGGCATCAGGTGTCTGATTACAACGATATTTGTTTTCAATTTTTGGATTTTTACGCAATTTACAAATCCAAACCAAAAATGGCTACAGCTCGGCGCTCGGGTGTCTGGTTAGAGTAATATTTTTTTATCATTTTTTATCTTTTTAGATGATCTGCGCATTTAAATTAAAAACAACCAAAACTTGGGTCTCCGGTGTCCGATTACAATGATATTTATCTTCATTTATTGTATTTTTACGCGATCTACGAATCCAAATTAAAAACGGCTATAACTTGGCGCTCGTGTATCTGGTTAGAGTAATATTTTGGTTTATTTTTTGTATTTCTATGTGATCTATGCTTTTAAATTAAAAACGGCAAAAACTTGGAGCTCGGCGTCCGATTACAATAATATTTGTCTTCATATTTTGTATTTCCACGTGATCTACGAATCCAAATTAAAAACGGCTATAACTTGGTGCTCGAGCATCTGGTTAGAGTAATATTTTTGTTCATTGTTTATTTTTCTACGTGATCTGCACATTTAAATTAAAAACAGGCAGAACTTGGGGCTCAGATATCTGATTACAATGATATTTGCCTTCATTTTTTTGTATTTCTAGACGATCTACGAATCCAAATTAAAAATGGCTATAAGTTGGCGCTCGAGTGTCTAGTTAGAGTACTATTTTTGTTTATTTTTTCTATTTTTGCGTGATCTTTGCTTTTAAATTAAAAACAGAAAAAACTTGGAGCTCAGTGTCCGATTACAATGATATTTGTCTTCATTTTTTGTATTGCTACGTGATCTACGAATCCAAATTAGAAACGGCTATAACTTGACGTTGGGGTGTCTGGTTATTGTAATATTTTTGTTAATTTTTTATATTTTTACGTGATTTGCGCATTTAAATTAAAAAACGGCCAGAACATGGGGCTCAAGTGTCCGATTACAAAGATATTTGCCTTCATTTTTTGTATTTTTACGCGATCTACGAATTCAAATTAAAAACGGCTATAACTTTGCGCTCGGGTGTCTGGTTAGAGTGATTTTTTTGTTCATTTTTTTGTATTTTTACGTGCTCTGTGCATTTCAAATAAAAACGGCTAAAACTTACAGCTCGGGTGTCCGATTACAATGATATTTGTCGTCATTTTTTGTATTTTTATACGATCTACGAATCTAAATTAAAAACGGCTATAACTTGGTGCTCGGGTGTCTGATTAGAGTAATATTTTTGTTCATTTTTTATTTTTTTATGTGATCTACGCATTTAAATTAAAACGGCCAAACTTAGGCCTCGGTTGTCTGATTACAGTGATATTTGTCTTCATTTTTTGGATTTGTATGCGATTTACGAATCCAAACCAAAAACGGCTACAACTTCGCGTTTGAGTGTCTGGTTAGAGTAATATTTTTGTTTATTTTTTTTCTTTTTAGATGATCTGCGCATTTAAATTAAAAACAGCCAAAACTTGGGACTCGGGTGTCTGATTACAATGATATTTGTCTTCATTTTTCGTATTTTTACGCGAACTACGAATTCAAATTAAAAACCACTATAACTTGGCGCTTGGGTGTCTGGTTAGAGTAATAGTTTTGTTTATTTTTTATATTTTTATGTGATCTGTGCATTTAAATTAAAAATGGCTAAAACTTGGAGCTTGGGGGTCCAATTACGATGACAATTATATTCATGTTTTGTATTTTTACGCGATCTGCGAATCCAAATTAGAAACGGCTATAACTTGGCGCTCGGGTGTCTGGTTAGGGTAATATTTTTGTTCTTTTTTTGTCTTTATACATGATCTGCACATTTAAATTAAAAACAGCCAAAACTTGGGGCTTGGGTATCCAATTACAATGATATTTGTCTTTATTTTTTGTATTTTTACGCGATCTAAGAATCCAAATTAAAAACAGCTAATACTTGGTGCTCAGGTGTCTGGTTAGAGTAATATTTTTGTTCTTTTTTTGTATTTTTTTGTGATCTGTGCGTTCAAATTAAAAACGGCCAAAAGTTAGAGCTCGAGTGTTCGATTACAATGATATTTATCTTCATTTCTTGTATTATTACGCATTCTATGAGTCCAAATTAAAAATCGCAATAATTTGCCGCTCGGGTGTTTGGCTAGAGTAATATTTTGGATCATTTTTTTGTCTTTGTTCGTGATCTGCGCATTTAAATTAAAAATGCCAAAACTTGGGGCTCGGGTGTCCGATTGGAATAATATTTGTCTTCATTTTTTGAATTTTTACGCGATCTACGAATCCAAATTAAAAATGGCTATAACTTGGCGCTTGGGTGCCTGGTTAGAGTAATATTTTTGTTCAATTGTTGTATTTTTACGTGATCTGTGCTTTTAGATTAAAAATGGCCAAAACTTGGAGCTTGGGTGTCTGATTACAATGATATTTGTCTTGATTTTTTGTATTTTTATGCGATCTATGAATGCAATTGAAAAATGGCTATAACTTGGCGCTTAGTTATCTGGTTAGCGTAATATTTTTGTTCATTGTTTTGTCTTTCTACGTGATCTGCACATTTAAATTAAAAAAGGCCAAAACCTGGGGCTCTGGTGTTCGATTACAATGATATTTTCTTCATTCTTTGTTTTTTTACGTGATCTACGAATCCAAATTAAAAACAGCTATAACTTGGCGCTCGGGTGTCTGGGTAGAGTAATATTTTGTTCATTTTTTTCTTTATACGTGATTTGCACATTTAAATTAAAAAAGGCCAAAACTTGGGGCTTGGGTGTCCGATTAGAATGATATTTATCTTCATTTCTTGTATTTTTATGCGATCTACGAATCCAAATTAATTACAGCATTAACTTGGCGCTTGGGTGTTTGGTTAGGGTAATATTTTTGTTCATTTTTTGGCTTTCTACGTGATCTGCTCATTTAAATTGAAAACGGCCAATACTTGGGGCTCGAGTGTCCGATTACAAAGATATTTGTCTTCATTTTTTGTATTTATACGCGATCTATGAATCCAAATTAAAAACGGCTATAACTTGGCGCTCGGGTGTCTGGTTAGAGTAATATTTTTGTTCATTTTTTGTATTTTTACGTGATCTGTGCATTTGAATTAAAAACGGCCAAAACTGTGCTCAGGTGTCTGATTACAATGATATTTATCTTCATTTTTTGTATTATTACACAATCTACGAATCCAAAATAGAAACGACTATAACTTGGCGCTTGGGTTTCTGATTGGAGTAATATTTTTGTTCATTTTTTGTCTTTTTACGTGGTTTGCACATTTAAATTGAAAACAACCAAAACTTGTGGCTCGGGTGTCCGATTACAATGGCATTTATCTTCGTTTTTTTGTATCTATTCGCGATCTACGATTCCAAATTATAAATGGGTATAACTTGGCACTCGTGTGACTGGTTAGAGTTGTATTTTTGTTCATTTTTTTTTATTTTTAGGTGATCTGTGCATTTAAATTAAAAACGGCCAAAACTTGGCACTCGAGTGTCCGATTACAGTGATATTTGTCTCCATTTTCTGTATTATCACGCGATTTACGAATCCAAATTAATTACGGCTATAACTTCGCGCTCGAGTGTCTGGTTATAGTAATATTTTTGTTTATTTTTTGTATTTTTACATGATCTGGGCATTTAAATTAAAAACGGGTAAAACTTAGTGCTCGAGTGTCCGATTATAATGATATTTGTCTTCATTTTTTGAATTTTGATGCGATCTACGAATCCAAATTAAAAACAGCTATAACTCGGCGCTCGGGTGTCTGGTTAGAGTAATATTTTTGTTCATTATTTGTATTTTTACGTGATCTACGCATTTAAATTAAAAACGGCCAAAACTTGGGACTCGGGTGTCCGATTACAATGATATTTATATTCATTTTTTGTATTTTTACGTGATCTACGAAACCAAATTAAAAACGGCTATAACTTGCCACTCAGGTCTCTGGCTAGAATAATATTTTTGTTCATTTTTTGTTTTTGTAAGTGATCTGAGCATTTAAATTGAAAACGGCCAAAACTAGGAGCTCGGGTGTCCGATTTCAATGATATTTGCCTTCATTTTTGTATTTTTACGCGATCTACGAATCTAAATTAAAAATGGTTATAACTTGGAGCTCGGGTGTCTGGTTAGAGCAATATTTTTGTTCATTTTTTTGTCTTTCTACGTGATCTGCGCATTTGAATTAAAAAGGGCCAAAATTTGGGGCTTGGGTGTCCGATTACAATGATATTTGTCTTCATTTTTTGTATTTTTACGCAATCGATGACTCCAAATTAAAAATGGCTGTAACTTGGCGCTCGGGTGTCTGGTTAAAGCAATATTTTTGTTTAGTTTTTGTATTTTTACGTGTTCTGTGTATCTAAATTAAAAACGGCGAAAACTTGGAGCTCGGGTGTCCGATTACAATGATATTTGTCTTTATTTTTTGTATTTTTGTACGATCTACATATACAAATTAAAAATGGCTATAACTTGGCGCTTGTGTGTCTGGTTAGAGCAATATTTTCGTTCATTTTTGTCTTTTTACATGATCTGCACATTTAAATTAAAAACGGCCAAAACTTAGGGCTCGAGTGTCCGATTACAATGATATTTGTCTTCAATCTTTTGTATTTTTATGCAATCTACCAATCCAAATTAAAAATGGCTATAACTTGGTGCTCGGGTGTCTGGTTAGTGTAATATTTTTGTTCATTTTTTGTATTTCTATGTGATCTGTGGATTTAAATGAAAAACGGCCAAAACTTGGAGCTCGAGAGTCCGATTACAATGATATTTGTCTTCATTTTTTGTATTTCTACACGATCTACGAATCCAGATTAAAGACGGATATAGCTAGGCCGCTCAGGTGTCTGGTTAGAGTAATATTTTTGTTCATTTTTTGTCTTTATACGTGTTCTGGACATTTAAATTAAAAACGGACAAAACCTGGGGCTCGGGTGTTCGATTACAATGATATTTGCCTTCATTTTTTTATATTTTTATGCGATCTACGAATCCAAATTAAAAACATCTATAACTTGGCATTCAAGTGTCAGGTTAGAGTAATATTTTTATTCATTTTTTATCTTTTTACATGATTTGCGCATTTAAATTAAAAACGGCCAAAACTGAGGGCTCAGGTGTCCGATTGCAATGATATTTGTCTTCATTTTTTTTATTTTGCGCGATCTACGAATCCAAATTAAAAACAGCTATAACTTGGTGCTTGAGTGTCTGGTTAGAGTAATATTTTTGTTTATTTTTTGTCTTTTTTCGTGATCTGCGCATTTAAATTAAAAATGGCCAAAACTTAGGGCTCTAGTGTCCGATTACAAAAATATTTGTCTTCATTTTTTCTATTTTTACGCAATCTATGAATCAAAATTAAAAACAGCTATAATTTAGCGCTCGGGTGCCTGGTTCATTTTTTGTATTTTTACATATTCTGTGCATTTAAATTAAAAACAGCCAAAACTTGGAGCTCGAGAGTCCGATTACAATGATATTTGTCTTCATTTTTTGTATTTCTACACGATCTACGAATCCAAATTAAAGACGGCTATAGCTAGGCCGCTCAGGTGTCTGGTTAGAGTAATATTTTGTTCATTTTTTGTCTTTATACGTGTTCTGGACATTTAAATTAAAAACGGACAAAACCTGGGGCTCGGGTGTTCGATTACAATGATATTTGCCTTCATTTTTTTATATTTTTATGCGATCTACGAATCCAAATTAAAAACATCTATAACTTGGCATTCAGGTGACAGGTTAGAGTAATATTTTTATTCATTTTTTATCTTTTTACATGATTTGCGCATTTAAATTAAAAACGGCCAAAACTGAGGGCTCGGGTGTCCGATTGCAATGATATTTGTCTTCATTTTTTTTTTATTTTTACGCGATCTACGAATCCAAATTAAAAACAGCTATAACTTGGTGCTTGAGTGTCTGGTTAGAGTAATATTTTGTTCATTTTTTGTCTTTTTTCGTGATCTGTGCATTTAAATTAAAAACGGCCAAAACTTAGGGCTCGAGTGTTCGATTACAATGATATTTGTCTTCATTCTTTTGTATTTTTATGCGATCTACCAATCCAAATTAAAAATGGCTATAACTTGGTGCTCGGGTGTCTGGTTAGTGTAATATTTTTGTTCATTTTTTGTATTTTTATGTGATCTGTGCATTTACATGAAAAACGGCCAAAACTTGGAGCTCGAGAGTCCGATTACAATGATATTTGTCTTCATTTTTTGTATTTCTACACGATCTACGAATCCAAATTAAAGACAGCTATAGCTAGGCCGCTCAGGTGTCTGGTTAGAGTAATATTTTTGTTCATTTTTTGTCTTTATACGTGTTCTGGACATTTAAATTAAAAACGGACAAAACCTGGGGCTCGGGTGTTCGATTACAATGATATTTGCCTTTATTTTTTTATATTTTTACGCGATCTACGAATCTAAATTAAAAACATCTATAACTTGGCATTCAGTTGTCAGGTTAGAGTAATATTTTTATTCATTTTTTGTCTTTTTACATGATTTGCGCATTTAAATTAAAAACGGCCAAAACTGAGGGCTCGGGTGTCCGATTGCAATGATATTTGTCTTCATCTTTTTTTTATTTTTACGCGATCTACGAATCCAAATTAAAAACAGCTATAACTTGGTGCTTGAGTGTCTGGTTAGAGTAATATTTTTGTTTATTTTTTGTCTTTTTTCGTGATCTGCGCATTTAAATTAAAAACGGCCAAAACTTAAGGCTCTAGTGTCCGATTACAAAAATATTTGTCTTCATTTTTTGTATTTTTACGCAATCTATGAATCAAAATTAAAAACAGTTATAACTTGGCGCTCGGGTGACTGGTTCATTTTTTGTATTTTTACGTATTCTGTGTATTTAAATTAAAAACGGCCAAAACTTGGAGCGCGGATGTCTGATAACAATGATATTTGCCTTTTTTTTTTAATTATTACGCGATCTACGAATCCAAATTAGTAACGGCTATAACTTGGCGCTCAGGTGTCTGGTTAGAGTAATATTTTTGTTCATTTTTGGTCTTTTTTCGTGATTTGCGCAATTAAGTTAAAAATGGCCAAAACATGGGGCTCGGGTGTCCGATTACAAAAATATTTATCCTCATTTTTTGTATTTCTACGCGATCTACGAATCCTAATTAATAACGGCTATAACTTGGCACTCGGGTATCCGGTTGAAGTAATATTTTTGTTCATTTTTTGTATTTTTACATGATATGTGCTTGTAAATTAAAAACGACCAAAACTTGAAGCTCGGGTATCCGATTACAATGATACTTGTCTTCATTTTTTTCATTTTTATGTGATTTACGAATCAAAATTAAAAACAGCTATAACTTGGTGCTCGGGTGTCTGATTGGAGTAAAACTTTTGTTCATTTTCTGTCTTTCTACGTGATCTACGCATTTAAATTAAAAACGGCCAAAACTTGGGCCCCAGCTATCCGATTACAATGATATTTGTATTCATTTTTTGTATTTTCACGCGATCTACGAATCCAAATAAAAAACGGCTATAACCTGGCCCTCGAGTGTCTGGTTAGAGTAATATTTTTGTTCATTTTTTGTATTTTTACGTGATTTGTTAATTCAAATTAAAAACAGCCAAAACTTGGAGCTCGGGTGTCCAATTACAATGATATTTGTATTCATTTTTTTGTATATTCTCGCGATCTACGAATCCAAATTAAAAACAGCTATAACTTGGCGCTCGGGTGTCTGGTTAGAGTAATATTTTTGTTCATTTTTTGTCCCTTTATGTGATCTGCGCATTTAAATTAAAAACGGCCAAAACTTGGGGCTCGGGTGTCTGATTACAATGATGTTTGTCTTCATTTTTTAGATTTTTACGCAATTTACGGATCCAAACTATAAGCGGCTATAACTTAGCGCTCGGGTCTCTAGTTAGTGTAATATTTTTGTTCATTTTATTGTCTTTATAGGTGGTCTGCACATTTAAATTAAAAACGGACAAAACTTGGGGCTCGGGTGTCTGATTACAATGATATTTGTCTTTATTTTTTGTATTTTAAATGATCTACGAATCCAAATTAAAAATGTCTATAACTTGGCATTCAGGTGTCTGGTTAGAGTAATATTTTTGTTCAATTTTTGTATTTTTACGTGATCTGTGCATTTAAATTAAAAAAGGCCAAAACTTGGCGCTCGGGTGTCCGATTACAATAATATTTGTCTTCATTTTTTTACACAATCTACGAATCCAAATTAAAAATGGCTATAACTTAGCGCTCGGGTCTCTAGTTAGAGTAATATTTTTGTTCATTTTTTGTCTTTATACGTGATCTGCATATTTAAATTAAAAACGGACAAAACTTGGGGCTCGGGTGTCCGATTACAATGATATTTGTCTTCATTTTTTGTATTTTTATGCGATCTACGAGTCCAGATTAAAAACAGCCATAACTTGGCACTCGAGTGTCTTGTTAGAGTAATATTTGTGTTCATTTTTTGTATTTTCAAGTGATTTACGCGTTTAAAGTATAATCGGCCAAAATTTGGCACTTGGGTGTTCGATTAAAATGATATTTGTCTTCATTTATTGTATTTTTACGCGATCTACAAATCCAAAGTAAAAACGGCTATAACTTGGCGTTGGGGTCTCTGGTTAGAGTAATATTTTCGTTCATTTTTTGTATTTTTTCGTGATTTGCGCATTTAAATTGAAAATGGCCAAAACTTGGCACTTGGGTGTCTGACTCCAATGATATTTGTCTTCATTTTTTGTACTTTTACATGATCAACGAATTCAGATTAAAAACGGCTATAACTTGGTGCTCGGGTGCCTGGTTAGAGTAATATTTTTGTTCATTTTTTGTAATCTTAAGTGATCGACACGTTTAAATTAAAAACGGCCAAAACTTGGCACTCGGGTATCCGATTAAAATGATATTTGTCTTCATTTATTGTATTTTTACACGATCTACGAATCCAAGTCAAAAACGGCCATAACTTGGCGCTTGGGTGTCTGGTTAGAGTAATATTTTTATTCATTTTTTGTATTTTTCTGTGATTTGCGCAGTTAAATTAACAAAGGCCAAAACTTTGGGCTCGGGTGTTTGATTACAATGATATTTGTCTTCATTTTCTATATTTTTATGCAATCTACTAATCCAAATAAAAAACGGCTATAACTTAGCGCTCGGGTGTTTGGTTAGAGTAATATTTTTGTTCATTTTTTTATTTTTCCGTGATTTGCGCATTTAAATTAATAACCGGCCAAACTTTGCGCTCGGGTGTCCGATTACAATGATATTTGTCTTCATTTTCTGTATTTTTACGTGATCTACGAATCCAAATTAAAAACGGCTACAACTTGGCGCTCGGGTGTCTAGTTAGAGTAATATTTTTGTTTATTTTTTGCATTTTTACGTGATCTGCGCATTTAAATTAGAGAGGGCAAAAACTTGGCGGTTATTTGCCCTCTTTTTTGTATTTTTACGTGATCTACGTATTTAAATTAAAAAGGGCCAAAACTTGGCCCCCCAATTTCTGATTACAATGATATTTGTATTCATTTTCTGTATTTTTACGCGATCTATGAATCCAAATTAAAAATGGCTATAACTTGGCGCTCTGGGGTTTGATTAAAGTAATATTTTTATTATTGTTTTTGTATTTTTCCATGATTTGCGCATTTAAATTAACAACGGCCAAAACTTTGGGCTCGGGTGTCCGATTAACATGATATTTGTCTTCATTTTCTGTATTTTTATGTGATCTACGAATCCAAATTAAAAACGGCTATAACTTGGCACTCGGGTGTCTGGTTAGAGTAATATTTTTGTTCTTTTTCTGTATTTTTACGTGATCTGTGCATTTAAATTAAAAACAGCCCAAACTTTGCGCTCGGGTGTCCGATTAAAGTGATATTTGTCTTTATTTTTTGTATTTTACGCGATCAACGAATCCAGATTAAAAACGGCTATAACTTAGCGCTCGGGTGTCTGGTTGGAGTAATATTTTTGTTCATTTTCTATATTTTTAAGTGATCTACATGTTTAAATTAAAATCGACCAAAACTTGGTGCTTGGGTGTCCAATTAAAATGATATTTGTCTGCATTTATTATTTTTTTACGCGATATATGAATCCAAATTAATAACGGCTATAACTTGGCGCTCAGGTGTCTGGTTAGAGTAATATTTTTGTTCATTTTTTGTATTTTGACCTAATTTGCACATTCAAATTTAACCGAATGCCCAGGGGTGACTTGGGATTTATTTGTTGGGTATAAAAATAAGATGATAATAACTTGCTGTTACACCCCAAAATTTTCCTCGAAACTAGGGTTGACCTTGAAGAAAAATTTAAGATATTCAAAATCCCTTGTTTATCCCAAGCAATATTTATAAGTCGTTAGACTGAATCATTTGATGTGATTTCAACTACATGGTACAAAACAAAGATAGAGAAAAATATTACAGAGCCATCTAAGTGTCCCAACCACGTGATTAACATTATATACCAAAAAAAAGCAAATTAGGTCTAAACTTAATAATTATAATCATCCAACAATTATTATTACAAACCACAAAAATAAAGTCTTCCAACTCTGTGCACGAGAGAAAAAAATAGATAACTCTTCTGATGGAATATTTAAGAGAAATTAATCTCTTTCCAGCTCATCTTCAATATCCCTATGCTTAATATCCTGAAAAAATATTCCCACAAGGGGTGAGCTACTAAAGCCCAGTAATCAGAATCTCCTAGGTGCCTATATGCAGTGATTGTAATGCTACACTGTATTAAGTGACCCACTACAGTGAATGTGATTAGGTGGCATACTGTTTATGCAACAATTAATTCAATAGATCCCAACTGAATAATGTAAATTATACTTACAACGATTCGATGAAACCGTCACCGTAACTACTATTTTACTTACATGTAAAAATAGTTAAATATTGATGTGTGTACCACAATGAAGTCTGTGTCGCAATGGTAGGGATCTCAGATTCAGATCTTCAAAGTATCGGGATCAAACCCCGTAACGATACAGGTTTCATATATATATATATATATACATTTTTATAAAATATTCATCAAGAGGAATTAAATATAATTAAATAATTCTAACACATCATTCATACATAAACAAGAGAGGTTGCTAGTCACGGTAAAATTTGGTAAATGAGTTTAATCTAAATCCTCCTAGATAATCATACTCCTATCCTCCTCTACCCCCAGCCTTGGGAACCAGTGAATTTACAGGCTTAGCATCCAATGCATACCGACGGTGTCACCCACCAAAGAAACTAGCCGTCACGACTGGCTACCTGACTGGCTAGGTCAGGAGGGAGCATCTCCCAAATAAAATGCATATTTTCCCATCTTCATCTAAAAGGCCATTTCTACCCACCCATCACCCCATTGCCAAAAATAACTTTGGCACCGAGTGCCTTAAATTTTTTTTTCTCACCTTTTTACGTTCCCAAGGGTAATAAAACATTTTTAATTATAATTGGCAATGTCCTCGAGCGATAAATCAAAAGTGGGATTATTCAGTCACATGCAGTATTTTTTAAGTACTTTATCTAAATCCATAATTCAATAATAATTATTAATAAATAAAGGTTTAATGTAGTTACCAATATTATCATCACAAAGGTAGGTAGTACATGTAAATTAACAAGTAGCAAGTAGTTAGATATAATTTAGAATTCAAATTAGTATTTTAGTTAATTATTTTGACAAGTTTTCCATACTATCTTTGATAAGAATAAAATTATTTCTAATGATATATTAATTAAGCCGAGGTTGGCAGCTTAGTGGGCAGGCGACCCTAATTATGATTTGAAGTCGTAAGTTCAAACCTCATTGGCTGCAATCTCGGTTTTTGCCTCTTTTACTTTTTTATTTTATTATTTTATAGAATATAAAGATAATAAATAGCTCTTTGGACTCATATTAAATTTTAGAAAAATTTATAAGTTTTATTTTATTCAAAACAATTTGAATAAATTTTCAAACATCATCTTATTTATAACAAAACCCTTATCATAGGTTTTCGGCTTCAAGATATCCACAAATATCCATGGAATTATTCCAATATTTAGGAAGATATTAAATAAGTTTCATTAAATTCACTTAATCATAAAAATATAGTTACATAACTTGCTAGGTTGACAAGACAATGCCTAAAAGAATCAATTAAAATAAATCAAATTTATTTAAGGAAGACCAAATGAGGAAAGAATAAGTCCATTGTTTCATTTGGCATTTTTATCAAATACTAGGTTCTAATTAGCCATTTTAGTTTGAATAAGTCATCCAACTATCTGTGATGAAACTGATTGTGTAAGTCAGTTACCATAAATATTAGTGTATCAAATGATACATAATATCCAGTTTAAAATAATTTCATATCAATTGGAAAATAACTAAGTAGAATCAACTTAACAGTCCACTTCAGTATTATATCAAATAGTATAAGTGTTTTACTATATCAGGCCATGTGAACAAAATTACACATCAATAGAAATTATTAACATGATAATAATTACTAGAAGAGAATTGGAAATTTAAATAAATCTTTAAACATATTATTCTAAAAAAAAATCCAAACAAGCATCAATTAAAGGCTAAACAGAGACAACAGCTTAAAAGAAAATTCATATAAAATAGAGCAGAACTCCAATATCTATAAACTTTATATCTGTAGAAACTAGACTTTAAGACCTACAAATTTTATGTTTTACACTTTTTAAAATTCTAGGGTCTAAAGGTGCAAAAAAAAAAAAAAAAAACAGCCTTGAATTCAGTTTGTTCAGAAAATACAGTTTTACACGTGCTCAGTATTTTGGGCATAACTTTTGACTCACATATCGGATTGATGCAATGTTTTTTGGGTTGGAAAGAAAACTGAAAGGGCCACAACTTTTATGTTTTAGCCGAAGCCTAATTCCACCGTTTTAGGGGTCAGAAGCACATTAGAAGTTACAAATGGAGAGCTGTCAGCATACTGAGTTACGTCAGTCAAAATTTTGGCTTCCCTACCCCCAATATATAGGTATTTATTTTTTTTATCATAATCAAGTTTCATACTTCAAACTCAGAAAATACATTTAAAGAGGTTCATCATCCTACCTCAATGAAGATATTGGTGACCAAGCCTGTGAAGGAAAAAGGAGTTGAGCTTTGAACACCACCCAATTGAAAAATTCCAAGCCTTTCTTCTTCCTCCAAACAACACCAAATGTCCAATCACACTTGATAAAAATATATATTTTTTTTCTCTTTGAATGCACACAAATTTATAGGGAGTATAAAGGAAGTGTCGGTAGAGAAAAACAAGCTCCACTTCCTAGACTTGAAAGGCACTAACGTAGTATTATGCATTAGGTAGTATAATCCAAATAATCTAGCTTAGCCTTTTTGACTATCTAGCTACATAATTTAAGATGGGTGTTGGAGGATGGATGAGAATGGGTGGCATGATCCGGGAATCATGCTAGCTTTTTGACAAATTAAACAAAATGCTTTAAATCATGCTAGCTTTTTGACAAAATGCTTTAAATCATGCTAGCTAAATTATTTGGAAGAATGCTTTAAAGTCATCAATGTAAGGTCTTCTTTTTGTCTAGTTAGCCAAATAATTTGAGAGATTGTGAGAGATGTATGGAAGAAAGGATGGATGGAAATAAAATTTGCTGGGAAATAATTTAGAGCTACTATTATGAGTCAACTCAGTGAGTGATAAAGTGAGTTGAAGTGAGTTGAGATGAGTCAAAAAAAGGGTTGACCCATGGGTTAATGGGCTTGGTTTGAACAAAATAGATAATTGGGCTAGGAAGTGTCTGGATAAAAATTTTTAGAAATTCTACATTAAACTCCCACATAGGGTGAAATTAAATCCGAAAATCTTTCTAACTAATTTTATCATTTCAAAAATTTTCAAATCCTCAATTTTCTAGATTTTTACTATAACAAATATCACCACACACTTAAGCAAACTAATTAAGAAAAAAAAAAATTTCAAGTTATTACATCAAGTGTCTGGTTAGAGTAATATTTTTGTTCAATTTTTGTATTTTTACATGATCTGTACATTTAAATTAAAAATGGCCAAAACTTGGCGCTCGGGTGTCCGGTTACAATGATATTTGTCTTCATTTTTTATTTTTTTACACGATCTACGAATCCAAATTAAAAACGGCTATAACTTGGCGCTCGGGTGTCTGGTTAGAGTAATATTTTTGTTCATTTTTTGTCTTTATACGTGATCTGCGCATTTAAATTAATAACGGCCAAAACTTGAAGCTCAGGTGTCCGATTACAAAGATATATTTATCTTCATTCTTTGTATTTTTACGCGATCTACGAATCTAAATTAAAATGGCTATAACTTGGTGCTCGGGTGTCTGGTTAGTGTAATGTTTTTGTTCATTTTTTGTATTTTTATGTGATTTGCTCATTTAAATTAAAAACAGCCAAACCTTGGGGCTCTAATGTCCGATTAAAATGATAATTGTCTGCATTTTTTGTATTTTAACGCGATCTACATATCCAAATTAAAAAGGGATATAACTTGGCGCTCGGGTGTTTGGTTAGAGTAATATTTGTGTTCATTTCTTGCATTTTTACATGATTTGTGTATTTAAATTAAAAATGACCAAAAAGTTGAGACTCGGGTGTCCGATTACAATGATATTTATCTTCATTCTTTGCATTTCTACGCAATCAACGAATCCAAATTAAAAAGAGCTATAACTTGGCTCTTGGGTGTCTAGTTAGAGTAATTTTGCTGTTCATTTTTTGTATTTTTACGTGATCTGTGCATTTAAATTAAAAATGGCCAAAAGTTGGAGCTCGGATGTCCGATTACAATAATATTTGTCTTCATTTTTTGTATTCTTACGCGATCTACGAATCCCAATCTAAAAGGGCTATAACTTGGAGCTCGGTTGTCTGGTTAGAGTAATATTTGTGTTCATTTTTTGTATTTTTACGTGATTTATGAATTTAAATTAAAAATGGCCAAAACTTGGAGCGCGAGTGTCCGATTACAATGATATTCGTCTTCCTTTTTTTTTTAATTTTTATGCGATCTACGAATCCAAATTAATAACGGCTATAACTTGGCACTCGGGTGTTTGGTTAGAGTAATATTTTTGTTCATTTTTTGTCTTTTTCCGTGATCTGCGCATTTAAATTAAAAATGGCCAAAACTTCGGGCTCGGGTGTCCGATTACAATAATATTTGTCTTCATTTTTTGTATTTTTACGCGATCTATGAATCAAAATTAAAAACGGTTATAACTTGGCGCTTAGGTGACTGGTTCATTTTTTGTATTTTTACGTGATCTGTGCATTTGAATTAAAAACAGTCAAAACTTGGAGCGCGGATGTCCGATTACAATGATATTTGTCTTCTTTTTTTAAAAAATTTTTACGCGATCTACGAATGCAAATTAATAACAGCTATAACTTGGCGCTCGGGTGTCTGGTTAGAGTAATATTTTTGTTCATTTTCGGTCTTTTTTGGTGATCTATGCATCTAAATGAAAAATGCCCAAAACATGGGGCTCAGGTGTCCAATTACAAAAATATTTGTCTTCATTTTTTGTATTTTTACACGATCTATGAATCCAATTAAAAACGGCTATAACTTGGTGCTCAGGTGTCCGGTTAGAGTAATATTTTTGTTCAATTTTTTTATTTTTACGTGATATGTGCTTTTAAATTAAAAACGGCCAAAACTTGGAGCTCGGGTATCCGATTACAATGATATTTGTCTTTATTTTTTTTTATTTTTATGCGATCTACGAATCCAAATTAAAAACGGCTATAACTTGGTGCTCGGATGTCTGATTAGAGTAATACTTTTGTTCATTTTGTCTTTTACGTGATCTATGCATTTAAATTAAAAACCGTCAAAACTTGGAGCTCGGGTGTCCGATTACAATGATATTTGTCTTCATTTTTTGAATTTTTGCATGATCTACGAATCCAAAATAAAAACGGCTCTAACTTGGCGTACGAGTGTCTAGTTAGAGTAATATTTTTGTTCATTTTTTTTCTTTTTTCGTGATCTGCACATTTAAATTAAAAATGGCCAAAATTAGGGCTCGAGTGTTCGATTACAATGTTATTTGGCTTCATTTTTGTATTTTTACGCGATCTATGAATCAAAATTAAAAATGGATATAACTTGGCACTCTGGTGATTGGTTCGTTTTTTGTACTTTTACGTGAGCTGTGCATTTAAATTAAAAACGACCAAATGTTGGAGCTCGAGTGTCCGATTATATTGATATTTGTCTTTTTTTTACGCGATTAGCGAATCCAAATTAATAATGGCTATAACTTGGCGCTCAGGTGTCTGGTTCATTTTTTCTATTTTTACGTGATCTATGCATTTAAATTAAAAACGGCTAAAACTTGGAGCTCGAGTGTCCGATAACAATGCTATTTGACTTTTTTTTTTATTTTTACGTGATCTACGAATCCAAATTAATGACGGCTATAACTTGGCATTCGGGTGTCTGGTTAGAGTAATATTTTTGTTCATTTTTGTATTTTTACGTGATCTGTGCATTTGAATTAAAAACGGCCAAAACTTGGAGCTCGGGTGTCCGATTACAATGATATTTGTGTGCATTTTTTGTATTTTTACGCAATCAATGAATCCAAATTAAAAATGGCTTAAGTTGGCGCTCGGGTGTCTGGTTAGAGTAATATTTTTGCTCATTTTTTGTCTTTTTGTGTGATCTGTGTATTTAAATTAAAAACGACCAAAACGTGGGGCTCGGGTGTTCGATTGCAATGATGTTTGTCTTCATTTTTTGTATTGTTACGCGATTTATGAATCCTAATTAACAACGGCTATAACTTGGTGCTCGGGTGTCAGGTTAGAGTAATATTTGTGTTTATTCTTTGTATTTTTACGTGATCTATGCATTTTTATTAAAAACTGACAAAACTTGGAGCTCGGATGTCCGATCATAATGATATTTGTCATCTTTTTTTGAATCTTTACATGATCTACGAATCCAAATTAAAAACGGCTATAACTTGGTGCTCGGGTGCCTGATTAGAGTAATACTTTTATTTTTTTTTTGTCTTTCTACGTGATCTACGCATTTAAATTAAAAACCGCTAAAACTTGGAGCTTGGGCGTCCGATTACAATGATATTTGCCTTTATTTTTTGAATTTTTAAACGATCTACGAATCTAAGATAAAAATGGCTATAACTTGGCAATCGAGTGTCTGGTTAGAGTAATATTTTTGTTCATTTTTTGTCTTTTTTCGTGATCTGCGTATTTAAATTAAAAACGGCCAAAATTAGGGCTCGGGTGTTCGATTACAATGATATTTGGCTTCATTTTTTGTATTTTTACGCGATCTACGAATCAAAATTAAAAATGGCTATAATTTGGTGCTCGGGTGACTGGTTCATTTTTTGTGTTTTTACGTGTGCTGTGCATTTAAATTAAAAATGGCCAAACGTTGGAGCTCGGGTGTCTGATTACATTGATATTTGTTTTTTTTTTAAATTTTTATGCGATCTGCGAATCCAAATTAATAATGGCTATAACTTAGCGCTTGGGTGTCCGGTTAAGTTTTTCTATTTTTACGTGATCTGTGTATTTAAATTAAAAACGGCTAAAACTTGGAGCTCGAGTGTCTGATAACAATGATATTTGACTTTTTTTTTTATTTTTACGCGATCTGTGAATCCAAATTAATGACGACTATAACTTGGCGTTCGGGTGTTTGGTTAGAGTAATATTTTTGTTCATTTTTTGTATTTTTACGTGATCTGTGCGTTTAAATTAAAAATGGCCAAAACTTGGAGGTCGGGTGTCCGATTACAATGATATTTGTGTGCATTTTTTGTATTTTTACGCGATCTACGAATCCAAATTAAAAACGGCTATAAGTTGGCACTCGGGTGTCTAGTTAGAGTAATATTTTTGTTCTTTTTTTGTTTTTTTTGTGTGATCTGCGCATTTAAATTAAAATGGGCCAAAACTTGGGGCTTGGGTGTTCGATTGCAATGATGTTTGTCTTCATTTTTTTGTATTATTACGCGATTTACAAATCCTAATTAACAACGGCTATAACTTGGCACTTAGGTGTCAGGTTAGAGTAATATTTGTGTTTATTTTTTGTATTTTTACGTGATCTGTGCATTTGAATTAAAAATCGCCAAAGCTTAGAGCTCGGATGCCTGATCATAATAATATTTGTCATCATTTTTTGAATCTTTATGCAATCTACGAATCCAAATTAAAAACGGCTATAACTTGGTGCTCGAGTGTCTGATTACAGTAATACTTTTGTTCATTTTTTGTCTTTCTACGTGATCTACGCATTTAAATTAAAAACCGCCAAAACTTGGAGCTCGGGTGTCCGATTACAATGATATTTGTTTTCATTTTTTGAATTTTTAAACGATCTATGAATCCAAAATAAAAACGGCCATAACTTGGTGCTCGATTGTCTGGTTAGAGTAATATTTTTATTCATTTTTTTGTCTTTTTCCGTGATCTGCGCATTTAAATTAGAAACGGCCAAAATTAGGGCTCGGGTGTCCGATTACAATGATATTTGGCTTCATTTTTTGTATTTTTACGTGATCTACGAATCAAAATTAAAAATGACTATAACTTGGCACTCGGGTGGCTGGTTCATTTTTTATTTTTTTACGTGAGCTGTGCATTTAAATTAAAAACGGCCAAATGTTGGAGCTCGAGTGTCCGATTACATTGATATTTGTCTTTTTTTTTTAATTTTTATGCGATCTACGAATCCAAATTAATAATGGCTATAACTTGGCGCTCGGGTGTCTAGTTAGGTAATATTTTTGTTCATTTTTTGTCTTTTTCCATGATCTGCGCATTTAAATTAAAAACGACCAAAACTTAGGGCTCGGGTGTCCGATTTCAATGATATTTGTCTTTATTTTTTGTATTTTTACGCGATCTATGAATCAAAATTAGAAATGGCTATAACTTGGCGCTTGGGTGATTGGTTCATTTTTTTTTATTTTTACGTGATCTGGGCATTTAAATTAAAAACGGCCGAAACTTGGAGCTCGAGTGTCCGATAACAATGATATTTGACTTTTTTTTTTTATTTTTACGTGATCTGCGAATGCAATTTAATGACGGCTATAACTTAGCGTTCGGGTGTCTAGTTAGAGTAACATTTTTGTTCATTTTTTGTATTTTTACGTGATATGTGCATTTAAATTAAAAACGGCCAAAACTTGGAGCTTGGGTGTCCGATTACAATGATATTTGTGTGCATTTTTTTTATTTCTACGCGATCTACAAATCCAAATTAAAAATGGCTTAAGTTGGCGCTCGGGTGTCTGGTTAGAGTAATATTTTTGTTCATTTTTTATCTTTTTATGTAATCTGCGCATTTAAATTAAAGACGGCCAAAACTTGGGGCTCGGCTGTTCGATTACAATGATGTTTGTCTTCATTTTTTGTATTATTACGCGATTTACGAATCCTAATTAACAACAGCTATAACTTGGCACTCGGGTGTTAGGTTAGAGTAATATTTGTGTTTATTCTTTGTATTTTTATGTGATCTATGCATTTAAATTAAAAACCGCCAAAACTTGGAGCTCGGATGTCCGATTACAATGATATTTATCATCTTTTTTTTGAATCTTTACGCGATCTACGAATCCAAATTAAAAAGGTTATAACTTGGCACTCGAGTGTCTAGTTAGAGTAATATTTTTGTTCATTTTTTGTCTTTTTTTATGATCTGTGCATTTAAATTAAAAACTACCAAAACTTGGGGCATGGGTGTAAGATTACAAAGATATTTGTCATCATTTTTTGCATTTTCACGCGATCTACGAATCCAAATTAAAAACGGCTATAACTTGGCGCTCGGGTGTCTGGTTAGTGTAATATTTTTGCTCATTTTTTGTCTTTTTATGTGATTTGCTCATTTAAATTAAAAATGGCCAAAACTTGGGACTTGGGTGTCCGATTGCAATGATGTTTGTCTTCATTTTTTGGATTTTTCATGCAATTTCCGGATCCAAACTAAAAACAGCTAAAACTTGGCACTCGAGTGTCTAGTTAGAGTAACATTTTTTTTCTTTTTTTTTTATTTTTACGTGGTCAGTGAATTTAAATTAGAAATGGCCAAAACTTAGAGCTCTGGTGTCTGATTACAATGATATTTGTCTTCATTTTTTGTATTATTACGCGATCTACGAATCCAAATTAACAACTGCTATAACTTGGCGCTCGGGTGTCTAGTTAGAGTAATATTTGTGTTTATTTTTTGTATTTTTACATGATCTGTGCATTTAAATTAAAAACTGCCAAAACTTGGAGTTCGTATGTCCAATTACAATGATATTTGTCTTCATTTTTTGCATTTCTATGCGATTTATGAATCCAAATTATAAACGGCTATAACTTGGCGCTCGAGTGTCTGGTTAGAGTAATATTTTTGTTCTTTTTTTTGTCTTTTTTCGTGTTCTGCGCATTTAAATTAAAATTGGCCAAAACTTGGGGCACGGGTGTCCGATTATAATGATATTTGTCTTCATTTTTTGTATTTTTATGTGATCTACGAATCAAAATTAAAAATGGCTATAACTTGGCACTCGGGTGATTGGTTCATTTTTTGTATTTTTACGTGATCTGTGTATTTAAATTAAAAATGGCCAAAACTTGGTGTTCGGGTGTCCGATTGCAATGATGTTTGTCTTTATTTTTTGGATTTATATGTGATTTACGAATCCAAATTAATAACGGCTATAACTTGGCGCTCGGGTGTCTGGTTAAGAGTAATATTTTTGTTCATTTTTTGTCTTTTTCCGTGATCTGCGCATTTAAATTAAAAATGGCCAAAACTTAGGGCTCGGGTGTCCGATTACAATAATATTTGTCTTCATTTTTTGTATTTTTACGCGATCTATGAATCAAAATTAAAAACGGTTATAACTTGGCGCTTAGGTGACTGGTTCATTTTTTGTATTTTTATGTGATCTATGCGTTTAAATTAAAAACGGCCAAAACTTGGAGTGCGGGTATCCGATTACAATGATATTTGTCTTCTTTTTTTTTTTTTTTAATTTTTGTGCGATCTACGAATCCAAATTAATAACGGCTATAACTTAGCGCTCGGGTGTCTGGTTAGAGTAATATTTTTGTTCATTTTCGGTCTTTTCTCATGATCTGCGCATTTAAATTAAAAATGCCCAAAACATGGGGCTCGGGTGTCCGATTACAAAAATATTTGTCATCATTTTTTGTATTTTATGCGATCTACGAATCCAAATTAAAAACGGCTATAACTTGGCACTCGGGTGTCCGATTAGAGTAATATTTTTGTTCTTTTTTTGTATTTTTACGTGATATGTGCTTTTAAATTAAAAACGGCCAAAACTTGGAGCTCGGGTATCCGATTACAATGATATTTGTCTTCATTTTTTTTATTTTTACGCGATCTACGAATCAAAATAAAAACGGCTATAACTTGGTACTTGGGTGTCTGATTAGAGTAATACTTTTGTTCATTTTTTGTCTTTCTACGTGATCTACGCATTTAAATTAAAAACCACCAGAACTTGGAGCTAGGGTGTCCGATACA
>CM034242.1:23224099-23281118 GCA_019916065.1 Vitellaria paradoxa | reverse complement strand
TCTAGTTAGAGTAATATGTTTGTTCATTTTTTCGTAATCTTAAGTGATCTGTGCATTTGAATTAAAAACGGCCCAAAACTTGGTGCTTAGGTGTCCGATTACAATGATATTTGACTTCATTTTTGTCTTTCGACATGATTTACGAATCCAAGTTAAAAACGGCTATAACTTAGCGCTCGAGTGCCTGGTGGAGTAATATTTTTTATTCATTTTTTGTCTTTTTTCGTGATTTGCGCATTTAAATTAAAAACGGCCAAAACTTGGGGCTCGGGTGTCTGATTATAGTGATATTTGTCTTCTTTTTTTGTATTCTACGTGATCTGCAAATCTATATTAAAAACGGCTCGAACTTGGCACTCGGGTGTCTAGTTAGAGAAATATTTTTGTTTTTCTTGTATTTTTTCGTGATTTGTGCATTTAAATTAAAATGGCTAAAACTTGGAGCTCGGGTGACCGATTACAATGATATTTGTCTTCATTTCTGTTTTTTTCACGCGATTTACGAATCCAAATTAAAAATGGTTATAAATTGGCGCTCTGGTGTCAGGTTAGAGTAATATTTTGTTATCTTTTGTCTTTTTACGTGATCTGTGCATTTTAATTAAAAAGAGCAAAAACTTAGGGCTCAGATGTCTGATTACAATGATATTTGTCTTCATTTTTTTTATTTTTGTGCGATCAACGAATCTAAATTAAAAATGGCTATAACTTGGCGCTTGACTGTCTGGTTAGATTAATATTTTTGTTCATTTTTGTATTTTTACTGTGATCTGTGCATTTAAACTAAAAACAGCCAAAATTTAGAGCTCGGGGGTCCAATTACAATGATATTTTACTTCATTTTTCTGTATTTTTACGTGATCTACGAATCCAAATTAAAAATTACTATAACTTGGCGCTCGTGTGCCCGATTCGAATAATATTTTTGTTCTTTTTTTGTCTTTTTTTCGTGATCTGTGCATTTAAATTAAAAACGGCCAAAACTTAGGGCTCGGATGTCGATTAAAATGATATTTGTCTTCATTTTTGTATTTTTCTACGATCTACGAATCCAAATGAAAAACAGCTCTAACTTGGCGCTCGGACATCTGGTTAGAGTAATATTGTTTTTCATTTTTTTATATTTTGCTTGTTCTGCACATTTAAATTAAAAACGGCTAGAATATGGCGCTTAGGTGTTCGATTACAATAATATTTGACTTTAGTTTTTGTATTTTTACGCGATCTATGAATCCAAACAAAAAACGGCTATAACTTGGCACTCGGGTGTCTAGTTAGACTAATATTTTTGTTCATTTTTTGTTTTTTTTCGTGATCTGCGCATTTAAATTAAAAACGGCCAAAACTTGGGCCTCGGGTGTCCGATTACAATGATATTTGTCTTTATTTTTTGTATTTCTATGCGATCTACAAATCCAAATTAGAAACGGCTATAACTTGGCAGCCGGTGTCAGGTTAGAGTAATATTTTTGTTCATTTCTAGTATTTTTTTGTGATCTGTGCAATTATATTAAAAACGGCCAAAACTTGGAGCCCGGGTGCCCGATTACAATGATATTTGTGTTCATTTTTTTGTATTTTAATGCGATCTACAAATCCAAATTAAATATGGCTATAACTTGGCACTCGGGTGTCTGGTTAGAGTAATATTTTTGTTCATTTTTTGTATTTGACGTGATTTGTGCATTTAAATTAAAAACGGCCAAAACTTGGAGGTCGAACGATTGCAATGATATTTGTATTCATTTTTTTGTCTTTTTACACGATCTAGGAATATATATTAAAAACGGCTATAACATGGCGCTCGAGTGTCTAGTTAGAGTAATATTTTTTTCATTTTTTGCCTTTATACGTGATCTGCGCATTTAAATGAAAAACAGCCAAAATTTGGGGCTCGGGTGTCCAATTACAATGATATTGTCTTCATTTTATTGTATTTTTACACGATCTATGAATCCTAATTAAAATAGCTATAACTTGGATCTCGGGCGTTTGGTTTGAATAATATTTTTGTTCATTTTTTGGATTTTTATGCGATCTGTGCATTTAAATTAAAAATGGCCAAAACATGTGGCTCAGATGCTCGATTACAATGATATTTGTCTTCATTTTTGTATTTTTACGCAATCTACGAATCCAAATAAAAAGCGGCTATAACTTGGCGCTCGGGTGTCTCGTTAGAGTTATATTTTTGTTCATTTTTTGTCTTTTTACGTGATCTACGCATTTAATTTAAAAACAGCCAAAACTTAGGGCTCGGGTGTCCGATTTCAATTATATTTGGCATTATTTTTTGTATTTTTACGCGATCTACGAATCCAAATTGAAAACAGCTATAACTTGGTGCTCTAGTGTTTGGTTAGAGTAATAGTTTTGTTCATTTTCTGTATTCTTACGTGATCTGTGCATTTAAATTTAAAACGGCCAAAACTTGGAGCTCGAGTGTCCGATTACAATGAAACTTGTCTTCATTTTGTGTATTTGTACGCGATCTACGAAACCATATTAAAAATGGCTAAAACTTGGCGCTCGGGTGTCTGGTTAGACTAATATTTTTGTTCATTTTTATCTTTTTTTCGTGATCTACGCATTTAAGTTAAAATCGACCAAAACTTGGGCCTCGAGTGTCTGATTACTATGATATTTGTCTTCATTTTTTGTACTTTTATGTGATCTACGATTCCAAATTAAAAATGACTATAACTTGGTGCTCGGGTGTCTAGTTAGAGTAATATTTTTGTTCATTTTTTGTCTTTTTACGTGATCTGCGCATTTAAATTAAAAACGGCCAAATCCTAGGGCTCGAGTGTCCGATTATAATGATATTTATCTTCATTTCTTGTATTTCTACGTGATCTATGAATCCAAATTAAAAACGGCTATAACTTGGCGTTCGGTGTCTGCTTAGAGTAATATTTTTGTTCATTTTTTTGTATTTTTATGTGATCTAGTATTTAAATTAAAAACGGCCAAAACTTGGAGCTCGGATGTCCGATTACAATGATATTTGCCTTCTTTTTTGTATTTTCAAGCGATCTACGAATCAAAATTAAAAATGGCTATAACATGGCGCTCGGGTGTCTGGTTAGAGTAATATTTTTTTTTTCATTTCTATGTTTTTTTACGTGATCTATGCATTTAAATTAAAAACCGCAAAATTTACCGCTCAGATGTTCGATTACAATGATATTTGTCTTCATTTTTTATATCTTTACACGATTTACGAATTCAAATTAAAAACGGGCTATAACTTGGTGCTCGGGTATCTGGTTGGAGTAATATTTTTGTTCATTTTTTGTCTTTTTTCGTGAACTGCGCCTTTAAATTCAAAACGGCCAAAACTTAGGGCTCGGGTGTCCAGTAACAATGATATTTATTTTCATTTTTTGCATTTTTATGCGATCTATGAATACAAATAAAAAACGGCTATGACTTTGCGCTAGAGCGTCTGCTTAGAGTAATATTTTTGTTATTTTTTGTATTTTGACGTGATTTGTGCAGTTAAATAAAAAACAGCTAAAACTTGGAGCTCGTAGTCTGATTACAATGATATTTGTCTTCATTTTGTGTATTTTTATGTGATCTACAAATCCAAATTAAAAACGGCTATAACTTGGTGCTCTGATGTCTGGTTAGAGTAATATTTTTGTTCTTTTTTGTCTTTTTTCGTGATGTGCGCATTTAAGTTATAATCGGCCAAAACTTGGGGCTCGGGTGTCTGTTTACTATGATATTTGTCTTCATTTTTTGTATTTTTACGCGATCTACGAATCCAAATTAAAATGGCTAAAAATTGGCGCTTGGGTGTCTGGTTAGAGTAATATTTTTGTTCATTTTTTGTCTTTTTACATGATTTGCGCATTTAAATTAAAAACGGCAAAAACTCAGGGCTTGGGTGTCCGATTACAATGATATTTGTCTTCATTTTATGTATTTTATGCGATCTACGAATCTAAATTAAAAACAGCTATAACTTGGCACTGGGGTGTCTAGATAGAATAATATTTTTGTTCACTTTTTGGATTTTCTAGCGATCTATGCATTTAAATTAAAAATGGCCAAAACTTGAAACTCGGGTATCCGATTACAATGATATTTGTCTTCATTTTTGTATTTTTACGCGATGTACAAATCCAAATTAAAAATGGCTATAACTTGTCGGTCGGGTGTCTTGTTAGAGTAATACTTTTGTTCATTTTATGTGTTTTCACGTGATCTACAAATCCAAATTAAAAACGGGTATAACTTGGCGCTCAGGTGTCTGGTTAGAGTAGTATTTTTGTTCATTTTTTATATTTTTCCGTGATTTGTGCATTTAAATTAAAAACGGCCAAAAGTTGGGGCTTGGATGTTTGATAACAATGATATTCGTCTGCATTTTTTGTATTTTACGAGATCTACAAATCCAAATTAAAAACGGCTATAACTTGATGCCCGAGTGTCTGGTTAGAGTAATATTTTGTTCATTTTATTTATTTTTTTCTGATCTGCACATTTAAATTAAAAATAGCCAAAATTTGGTGCTCAGGCATCCAATTACTTTTTTTTTTTGAAAGGTAAAAGGAAATGTATTAAATCTGAAAATAAAAGTTCATGTACAAATACTCAGGGGTATACCCCCGAAAAATAAGGTAACTAAATCATGTGATAACAAATTGGATATGCAGGTATCAAACCTTGTATATCTCGCATGCAAAGTGAGCACTCTACTATTTGAGCTACATCCCCGGTGGCTTAAAAAAAAGAAAGAAAGGGGCATCCGATTACAATGACAATTGTCTTCATTTTTTGTATTTTTGCGCGATCTACGAATCCAAATTAAAAATGGCTATAACTTGGCATTCGGATGTCTGGTTAGAATAATATTTTTGTTCATTTTTTGTATTTTTACGTTTTCTGTGCATTTAAATTAAAAATGGCCAAAACTTGGAGTTCGGCTGTCCGATTACAATTATATTTTTCTTTATTATTTGTATTTTTACGCGATCTATGAATCCAAATTAAAAACAGCTATAACTTGGCGCTCAAGTGTCTAGTTAGAGTAATATTTTTGTTCATTTTTTGTGTTTTTACGTGATCTGCGCATTTAAATTAAAAAGGGACAAAACTTGGGCTTGGATGTCCGATTACAATGATATTTGTCTTCTTTTTTGGATTTTCACGCGATCTACAGATCCAAATAAAAAACGGTTAAAACTTGGCGCTCGGGTGTCTGGTTAGAGTAATATTTCTATTCATTTTTTGTCTTTTTATGTGATCTGCGCATTTAAATCAAAAACGGCCAAAACTTGGGTATCGGGTGTCCGATTACATTGATATTTGTCTTCATTTTATGTATTTTTATGTGATCTACGAATCTAAATTAAAAACAGCTATAACTTGGCACTGGGGTGTCTGGATAGAATAATATTTTTGTTCACTTTTTGGATTTTCTAGTGATCTGTGCATTTAAATTAAAAACGGCCAAAACTTAAAGCTCGGGTATCTGTTTACAATGATATTTGTCTTCATTTTTTGTATTTTTACGCGATGTACGAATCCAAATTAAAAACGGCTACAAATTGTCGGTCGGGTGTCTTGTTAGAGTAATATTTTTGTTCATTTTTTGTTTTTTCACATGATCTATAAATCCAAATTAAAAACAGGTATAACTTGGCGCTCAGGTGTCTGGTTAGAGTAATATTTTTGTTCATTTTTTGTATTTTCTATGATCTGTGCATTTAAATTAAAAACGGTCAAAAGTTGGGGCTTGGATGTCTGATAACAATGATATTCGTCAACATTTTTTGTATTTTTACGCAATCTACAAATCCAAATTGAAAACAGCTATAACTTGGCGCCCGGGTGTCTGGTTAGAGTAATATTTTTGTTCATTTTATGTATTTTTACGTGATCTGCGCATTTAAATTAAAAACAGCCAAAATTTGGTGCTCGGGCATCCGATTACTTTTTTTTTTTTGAAAGGTAAAAGGAAATGTTTTAAATCAAAAAAAAAAAAAAGTTCGTGTACAAATACTTAGGGGCATACCCCCAGAAAATAAGGTAACCAAAATCATGTGACAACAAATTGGAGATGCAGGTATCAAACCTTGTACATTTTGCATGCAAAGCGAGCGCTCTACCATTTGAGCTACATCCCCGGTGGCTTAAAAAAAGAAAGAAAGAAAGGGGCATCCGATTACAATGACAATTGTCTACATTCTTTGTATTTTTGCGCGATCTACGAATCCAAATTAAAAACAACTATAACTTGGCGCTCGGATGTCTAGTTAGAATAATATTTTTGTTCATTTTTTGTATTTTTATGTGATCTGTGCATTTAAATTAAAAATGGCCAAAACTTGGAGCTTGGCTGTCCAATTACAATTATATTTATCTTTATTATTTGTATTTTTACGCAATCTACAAATCCAAATTAAAAATAGCTATAACTTGGCGCTCGGGTGTCTGGTTAGAGTAATATTTTTGTTCATTTTTTGTGTTTTTACATGATCTGCGCATTTAAATTAAAAACGGCCAAAACTTAGGGCTTGGACGTCCGATTACAATGATATTTGTCTGCATTTTTTGTATTTTTGCGCGATCTACGAATCAAAATTAAAAACAGCTATAACTTGGCGCTCAGGTGTCTGGTTAGAATAATATTTTTGTTCATTTTTTTATTTTTACGTGATCTATGCATTTAAATTAAAAATGGTCAAAACTTGGAGCTCGGGCGTCCGATTACAATGATATTTGTCTTCTTTTTTTGTATTTTCACGCGATCTACGAATCCAAATTAAAAATAACTAAAACTTGGTGCTTGGGTGTCTGGTTAAAGTAATATTTCTGTTCATTTTTTGTCTTTTTACGTGATATGTGCATTTAAATTAAAAATGGCCAGAACTTGGGTCTCGGGTGTCCGATTATAATGATATTTATCCTCATTTTTTGTATTTCTATGCGATCTATGAATCCAAATTAAAGATGGCTTTAACTTGGCGTCCATTCTCTGGTTAGAGTAATATTTTTGTTCATTTTTTATTTTTTTATGTGATCTGTGCATTTAAATTAAAAAGGCCAAAACTTGGAACTCGGGTGTCCGATTACAATGATATTTCTCTTCATTTTTTATATTTTTATGCGATCTACGAAAACATATTAAAAGTGGCTATAACTTGGCACTCGGGTGTCTAGTTAGAGTAATTATTTTGTTCATTTTTTGTCTTTTTGCGTGATTTGTGCATTTAAATTAAACACGGCCAAAACTTGGTGCTCGGGTGTCTGATTACAATGGTATATGTTTTCATTTTTTGTATTTTTACGTGATCTATGAATCCAAATTAAAAACGGCTATAACTTGGCGCTCGGGTGTCTCGTTAGAGTAATATTTTTGTTCATTTTTTGTATTTTTACGTGATCTTCGCATTTAAATTAACAATGGCAAAACTTGGGGCTTGGATGTCAGATTACAATGATATTTGTGTACATTTTTTGTATTTTCACGCGATCTACGAATTCAAATTAAAAATGGCTATAACTTGGCACTCGGGTGTCTTGTAAAAGTAATATTTTTGTTCATTTTATATATACTTTTACGTGATTTGCGCGTTTAAATTAAAATAGCCAAAACTTGGCGCTCAAGTATCCGATTATAATGATATTTTTCTTCATTTCTTGTATTTTTGCGCGATCTACGAATCCAAATTAAAAACGGCTATAACTTGGCGCTCGCGTGACTGGTTAGGATAATTTTTTTGTTCATTTTTTGTATTTTTACGTGATTTGTGCAATTAAATAAAAAATGGCCAAAACTTAGAGCTCGAGTGTCCGATTACAATGATATTTGTCTTCATTTTCTGTATTTTTACCCGATCTACGAATATATATTAAAATTGGCTATAACTTGACACTCGGGTGTCTAGTTAAAGTAATATTTTTGTTCATTTTTTGTCTTCTTGCATGATCTGTGCATTTAAATTAAACACGGCCAAAACTCGGTGCTCGGGTGTCCGATTACAATGGTATTTGTTTTCATTTTTCAGATTTTTACGTGATCTACGAATCTAAATTAAAAACAGCTATAACTCGACGCTCGGGTGTCTTGTTAAAGTAATATTTTTGTTCATTTTTTATTTTTTTACGTGATCCGCGCATTTAAATTAAAAACAGATAAAACTTGGAGCTCAGGTGTCCGGTTACAATGATATTTGTCCTCATTTTTATTATTTTTACATGATCTACGAATCCAAATTAAAAACGATTATAACTTGGCGCTCAAGTGTCTTGTTAGAGTAATATTTTTGTTCATTTTTTGTATTCTTACGTGATCTTCGCATTTAAATTAACAATGGCAAAACTTGGGGCTTGGATGTCCGATTACAATGATATTTGTCTACATTTTTTGTATTTTTATGCGATCTACGAATCCAAATTAAAAACGGCTATAAGTTGGCACTCGGGTGTCTTGTTAGAGTAATATTTTGTTCATTTTATAAATACTTTTACGTGATCTACGCGTTTAAATTAAAACAGCCAAAACTTGGTGCTCAGGTATCCGATTACAATGATATTTTTTTTCATTTCTTGTATTTTTGTGCGATCTACAAATCCAAATTAAAAACGGCTATAACTTGGCACTCGGGTGACTAGTTAGGGTAATATTTTTGTTCATTTTTTGTATTTCTACACAATCTGTATATTTAAATTAAAAACTGCCAAAACTTGGAGCTCAGGTGTCCGATTACAATGGTAATTGTCTTCATTTCTTGTATTTTTACGCGATCTAAGAATCCAAATTAAAACGGCTATAACTTGGCGTTCGGGTGTCTGGTTTGAGTAATAATTTTGTTCATTTTTTGTCTTTCTTCGTGATTTGCGCATTTAAGTTAAAATCAGCCGAAACATGGGCCTCGGGTGTCCAATTACAACGATATTTGTCATGATATTTTGTATTTTTACGTGATCTACGAATCCAAATTAAAAACGGTTATAACTTGGCGCTCGAGTATCTGGTTAGAGTAATATTTTTGTTCATTTTCTGTCTTTTTTCGTGATCTACGCATTTAAGTTAAAATCGGTCAAAACTTGGGCCTCGGGTGTCCAATTACAGTGATATTTGTCTTCATTTTTTGTATTTTTACGCGATCTACGAATCCAAATTAAAAACGGCTAAAACTTGGCACTCGGGTGTCTCGTTAGAGTAATATTTTTGTTCATTTTTTGTATTTCTATGTGATCTACGCATTTAGATTAAAAACGACCAAAACTTGGAGCTCGGGTGTCCGATTACAATGATATTTATCTTCATTTTTTGTATTTCTACGTGATCTATGAATCCAAATTAAAAATGGCTATAACTTGTCATCCAGTGTCTGGTTAGAGTAATATTTTTGGTCATTTTTTGTATTTTTATGTGATCTAGTATTTAAATTAAAAATGACCGAAACTTGGCGCTCGCGTGTCTGGTTAGAGTAACTTGGCGCTTGGATGTTCGATTGCATTGATATTTGTCTTCATATTTTGTATTTTTACGCGATCTATGAATCCAAATTAAAAACGGCTATAACTTGGCGCTCGGGTGTCTGGTTAGAGTAATATTTTTTTTCATTTTTTGTATTTTTAAGTGATCTACGCGTTTAAATTAAAAACGACCAAAACTTGGCGCTCGGGTGTCTGATTAGAATGATATTTATCTTCATTTATTGTATTTGTACACGATCTACGAATCTAAAATAAAAAGGGCTATAAGCTGGCACTCGGGTGTCTGGTTAAAGTAATATTTTTGTTCATTTTTTGTGTTCTTAAGTGATCTATGCGTTTAAATTAAAAACAGCCAAAACTTAGAGCTCAAGTGTTCGATTAAAATGATATTTTTCTGCATTTATTATATTTTTACACGATCTACGAATCCAAATTGAAAATGACAATAACTTGGCACTCGGGTGTCTGGTTAGAATAATATTTTTGTTCATTTTTTGTATTTTGACGTGATCAGCGCATTTAGATTAAAAACAGCTTAAACTTTGCGCTCAGGTGTCTGATTTAAATGTTATTGGTCTTCATTTTTGTATTCTTACACGATCTACGAATCCAGATTAAAAATGGCTATAACTTGGCACTCGAGTGTCTGGTTAGAGTAATATTTTTGTTCATTTTTTGTATTCGTTAGTGATCTACGCGTTTAAATTAAAACCATCCAAAACATTGCGCTCGGTTGTCCGATTAAAATGATATTTGTCTTCATTTATTGTATTTTTACAAGATCTACGATTCCAAATTAAAAATGGCCATAACTTGGCGCTCGTGTGTCTGTTTAGAGTAATATTTTTGTTCATTTTTTGTATTTTGATGTAATGTGTGCTTTTAAATTAAAAACGGCCAAAACTTGGCGCTTGGGAGTCCGATTACATTGATATTTGTCTTCATCTTTTTACTTTTACGCGATCTACGAATCCAGATTAAAAACGGTTATAACTTGGCGCTCGGGTGTCTTGTTAGAGTAATATTTTTGTTCATTTTCTCTATTATTATCTGATCTACGCATTTAAATTTAAAACAATCCAAACTTTGCACTCGAGTGTCCGATTAAATTCATATTTATCTTCTTTTTTTGTAGTTTTACGCGATCTATGAATCCAGATTAAAAATGGATATAACTTGGCGCTCAGGTGTCTGGTTAGAGTAATATTTTTATTCATTTTTTGTATTCTTAAGTGATCTACGCGTTTAAATTAAAAAAGGCCAAAACTTGGCGCTCGGCTGTCTGATTAAATTGATATTTGTCATCATTTATTGTATTTTTACGTGATCTACGAATGCAAATTAAAAACGGCTATAAGTTGCCACTCAGGTGTCTGGTTAGAGTAATATTTTTGTTCATTTTTTGTATTCGATGTGATCTGCGCTTTTAAGTTAAAAATGGCCAAAACTTGGTGCTCAGGTGTCCGATACAATGATATTTGTCTTTATTTTTTGTATTTTCACGTGATCTACGAATCTAGAATAAAAACTACTATAACTTAGCACTCGGGCATCTGGTGTTTTTCTGTGATTTGCGCAATTAAATTAAAAACGATCAAAACTTGGCGCTCGGATATCCAATTACAATGAAATTTGTCTTAATTTTTTGTATTTTTATGCGATCTACGAATCCAAATTTAAAACAGCTATAACTTGGCGGTCGGGTATCTGCCTACAGTAATATTTTTGTTCATTTTTTGTATTTTGACGTGAAACGGCCAAAACTTGGCGCTTAGGTGTCTGATTACAATGATATTTGTCTTCTTTTTTGTATTTGTACGCGATCTACGAATCTAAATTAAAAACGACTATAACTTAGCACTCAGGTGTCTAGTTAGAGTATTATTTTTGTTCATTTTTGTATTCTTAAGTGATCTGCGCGTTTAAATTAAAAATAACCAAAACTTGGCGCTCGGGTGCTCGATTAAATTGATATTTGTCTTCATTTATTGTATTTTTACGCAATGTACGAATTCAGATTAAAACGGCTATAACTTAGCGCTCGCATGTCTGGTTAGAGTAATATTTTTGTTCATTTTTTGTATTCTCGAGTGATCTGCGTGATTAAATTAAAAACAGCCAAACTTCGCGCTCGGGTGTCCAATTATATTGATATTTGTCTTCATTTATTGTATTTTTACACGATCTATGAATCCAAATAAAAAATGGCTTTAACTTGGCGCTTGGGTGTCTGGTTAGAGTAATATTTTTGTTCATTTTTTGTATTATTAAGTGATCCGCACGTTTAAATTAAAAACAGCCAAAACTTGGCGTTCAGGTGTCCGATTAAATTGATATTTGTCTTCATTTATTGTATTTTTACGCGATCTACAAATCCAAATTAAAAACGGCTATAACTTGGCGCTCAGGTGTCTGGTTAGAATAATATTTTTGTTCATTTTTTGTAGTATTAAGTGATTCGCGCGTTTAAATAAAAAACAGCCAAAACTTGGTGCTCGGGTGTCCGTTTAAATTGATATTTGTCTTCATTTATTGTATTTTTACGCGATGTACGAATCCAGATTAAAAACGGCTATAACTTGGCACTCGCGTGTCTGGTTAGAATAATATTTTTGTTCATTTTTTGTATTCCCAAGTGATCTGCGCGATTAAATTAAAAACAGCCAAACTTCGTGCTCGGGTGTCCGATTAAATTGATATTTGTCTTCATTTATCGTATTTTTGCACGATCTACGAATCCAAATTAGAAACAACTATAACTTGGCGCTCGGGTGTCTGGTTAGAGTAATTTTTTTGTTCATTTTTTGTATTTTTACGTGATCTGCGCAATAAAATTAAAAACGGCCAAAACTTGGTGATCAGGTGTCTAATTACAATGATATTTGTCTTCATTTTCTATATTTTTACGCGATCTACGAATCTAGATTAAAAACAGCTCTAACTTAGCACTCGGGTGTCTAGTTAGAGTAATATTTTTGTTCATTTTTTGTATTTTGACGTGATTTGCACATTTAAATTAAAAACGGCCAAAACTTGAGGCTCGGGTGTCCGAATACAATGTTATTTGTCTTCATTTTCTGTATTTTTACGCGATCTACGAATCCAAATCAAAAACGGTTATAACTTGGCGCTCGGGTGTCTGGTTAAAATAATATTTTTGTTCTTTTTTTGTATTTCAAAGTGATTTGTGCATTTAAATTAAAAACGGCTCAAACTTGGCACCTGGATGTCCGATTACGTTGATATTTGTCTTCATATTTTGTATTTTTGCGCGATCTATGAATCTAAATTAAAAATGGCTATAATTTGGCAGTCGGGTATCTAGTTAGTGTAATATTTTTGTTAATTTTTTGTATTTTGACGTGATTTGCGCATTTGAAATAAAAATGGCAAAAACTTGGCACTTGGCTGTCCGATTACAATGATATTTGTCCTCACTTTTTTGTATTTTTACGCGATCTACGAATCCAGATTAAAAATGGCTATAACTTGGCGCTCGGGTGTCGGGTTAGCGTAATATTTTTGTTCCTTCTTTGTATTTTTAAGTGATCTACGCGTTTAAATTAAAAACGGCCAAAACTTAGTGCTCGGGTGTCCGATTAAAATGATATTTGTCTTCATTTATTGTATTTTAACGCGATCTACGAATCTAAAATAAAAACGGCTATAAGTTGGCGCTCGGGTGTCTGGTTAAAGTAATATTTTTGTTCATTTTTGTATTCTTAAGTGATCTATGCATTTAAATTAAAAACAGCCAAAACTTGGTGCTCAGGTGTTCGATTAAAATGATATTTGTCTTCATTTATTGTATTTTTACGCGATCTACGAATCCAAATTGAAAATGGCAATAACTTGGCGCTCAGGTGTCACGCCCCAGATTTTCATAATCGAATGCCCAGGGGTGACTTGGGATTTATTTGTTGGGTATAAAAATAAGATGATAACAACACGCTGTCACACCCCAAAATTTTCCTCCAAACTGGGGTTGACCCGTAAGAAAAATTTAAGATATTCAAAATACCTTGTTTATTCCAAACAATATTTATAAGTCATTAGACTGAATCATTTGATGGGATTTTAACTACAGGGCACAAAATAAAGATAGAGAAAAATATACAGAGCCATCTAAATGTCCCAACCACGTGATTAACATTACATACCAAATAAAAGCAAATTAGGTCTAAACTTAATAATTACAATCACCCAACAATTATTATTATAGACCACAAAAATAAAGTCTTCCAGCTCTGTGCAGGAAAGAAAAAAAATAGATAACTCTTCTGATGGAATATTTAAGAGAAATTAATCTCTTTCCAGCTCATCTTTAGTATCCCTGTGCTTAATATCCTGAAAAAAATATTCTTACAAGGGGTGAGCTACTAAAGCCCAGTAATCAGAATCTCCTAGGTGCCAATATGTAGTGATTGTAATGCTACACTGTATTAAGTGACCCACCATAGTGAATGTGATTAGGTGGCATACTGTTTATGCAACAATTAATTCAATAGATCCCAACTGAATAATGTAAATTATACTTACAACGATTCAATGAAACCGTCATCGTAACTACTATTTTACTTACATGTAAAAATAGTTAAATATTGATGTGTGTACCACAATGAAGTCTGTGTCGCAGTGGTAGGGATTCCAATGCATACCGACGGTGTTACCCACCAAAGAAACTAGCCGTCGCGACTGGCTACCTGACTGGCTAGGTCAAAAGGGAGCATCTCCCAAATAAAATGCATATGTCCCCATCTTCATCTAAAATGTCATTTCTACCCACCCATCACCCCATTGCCAAAAATAAATTTGGCATCGAGTGCCTTAAATTTTTTTTCTCACCCTTTTACATTCCCAAGGGTAATAAGACATTTTTAATTACAACCGGCAATGTCGCCGGGTGATGAATCAAAAGTGGGATTATTTAGTCACATGCAGTATTTTTTTAAGTACTTTATCTAAATCCATAATTCAATAATTATTATTAATAAATCAAAGGTTTAACGTAGTCACCAATATTATCATCACAAAGATAGGTACTACATGTAAATTAACAAGCAACAAGTAGCTAGAAATAATTTAGAATTTAAATTAGTATTTTAGTTAATTATTTTGACAAGTTTTTTGTACTACCTTTGATAAGAATAAAATTATTTCTAATGATATATTAATTAACCCGAGGTTGGCAGCTTAGTGGGCGGGTGACCCTAATAGCGATTTGAAGTCGTAAGTTTGAACCTCATTGGCTGCGATCTCGGTTTGTGCCTCTTTTACCTTTTTATTTTATTATTTTATAGAATATAAAGATAATAAATAGCTCTTTGGACTCATATTAAATTTTAGAAAAACTTATAAGTTCTATTTTATTCAAAACAATTTGAATAAATTTCCAATCATCATCTTATTTATAACCAAACCCTTATCGTAGGTTTTCAGCTTCAAGATATCCACAAATATCCATAGAATTATTCCAATATTTAGGAAGATATTAAATAAGTTTCATTAAATTCACTTAATCATAAAAATATAGTTATATAACTTGCTAGGTTGACAAAACAATGCCTAAAAGAATCAATTAAAATAAATCAAATTTATTTAAGGAAGACCAAATGAGGAAAGAATAAGTCCATTGTTTCATTTGGCATTTTTATCAAATACTAGGTTCTAATTAGCCATTTTAGTTTGAATAAGTTATCCAACTATCTATTATGAAACTGATTATCTAAGTCAGTTATGATAAATATTAGAGTTTCAAATGATACATAATATCTAGCTTTAAATAATTTCATATCAATTGAAAAATAACTAAGTAGAATCAACTTAACAGTCTACTTCAGTATTATATCAAATAGTATAAGTGTTTTACTATATCAGGCCTTGTGAACAAAATTACACATCAATAGAAATTATTAACATGATAATAATTAACAAAAGAGAATTGGAAATTTAAATAAACCTTTAAACATAATATTCTAAAAAAAAATCCAAACAAGCATTAATTAAAGGCTAAACAGAGACAACAGCTTAAAAGAAAATTTATATAAAATAGAGTAGAACTTTAATATCTATAAACTTTATATCTGTAGAAACTAGACTTTAAGACCTACAACTTTCATGTTTTACACTTTTTAAAATTCTAAGGTCTAAAGGTGCAAAAAAAAAAAAAAAAAAAAACAGCCTTGAATTCAGTTTGTTCAGAAAATACAGTTTTACACGTGCTCAGTATTTTGGGCATAACTTTTGACTTATAAATCAGATTGATGCAATTCTTTTTGGGTTGGAATGAAAACTAAAAGGGCTACAACTTTTATGGTTTAGCCGAAGCCTAATTCCACTGTTTTAGGGGTCAGAAGCACATTAGAAGTTACAAATAGAGAGCTGTCAGCATACTGAGTTACATCAGCCAAAATTTTGGCTTCCCTACTCCCAATATATAGGTATTTATTTTTTTATCATAATCAAGTTTCATACTTCAAACCCAGAAAATACATTTAAAAAGGTTTGTCATCCTACCTCAATGAAGATATTGGTGATCAAGCCTGTGAAGGAAAAATGAGTTGAGCTTTGAACACCACCCAATTGAAAAATTCCAAACCTTTCTTCTTCCTCCAAACAACACCAAATGTCCAACCACACTTGATAAAAAAATATATATATTTTTTTCTCTTATTTGTTTTCTCTTTGAAGGCACACAAATTTACAGGGAGTATAAAGGAAATGTCGGTAGAGAAAAACAAGCTCCACTTTCTAGACTTGAAAGGCACTAAAGTAGTAATATGCATTAGGTAGTATAATCCAAATAATCTAGCTTAGCCTTTTTGACTATCTAGCCACATAATTTAAGATAAGTGTTGGAGGATGGATGAGAAGGGGTGGCATGATCCGGGAATCATGCTAGCGTTTTGACAAATTAAACAAAATGCTTTAAATCATGCTAGCTTTTTGACAAAATGCTTTAAATGATGCTAGCTAAATTATTTGGAAGAATGCTTTAAAGTCATTAATGTAGGGTCTTCTTTTTGTCTAATTAGCCAAATAATTTGAGAGATTGTGAGAGGTATATAGAAGAAAAGATGGATGGAAATAAAATTTGCCGGGAAATAATTTAGAGCTACTGTTCATGAGTCAACTCAGTGAGTGATACAGTGAGATGAAGTGAGTTGGGATGAGTCAAAGAAAAGGGTTGACCCATGGGTTAATGGGCTTGGTTTGAACAAAATAGGTAATTGGGCTAGGAAGTGTTTGGATAAAAATTTTTAGAAATTCTACATTAAACTCCCATATGGGGTGAAATTAAATCCGAAAAACTTTCTAACTAATTTTATCATTCCAAAAATTTTCAAATCCTCGATTTTCTAGATTTTTACTATAACAAATATCACCACACACTTAAGCAAATTAACTAAGAAAAAAAAATTTCAGGTTATTACATCGAGTGTCTGGGTAGAGTAATATTTTTGTTCATTTTTTTTATTTTAACGTGATCAACGCATTTAGATTAAAAATAGCCTAAACTTTGTGCTCGGGTGTCCGATCAAAATGATATTGGTCTTCATTTTTTGTATTTTTACGTGACCTACGAATCCAGATTAAAAACGGCTATAACTTGGCACTTGGGTGTTTGGTTAGAGTAAAATTTTTGTTCATTTTTTGTATTCCTAAGTGATCTACGCATTTAAATTAAAACCAGCCAAAACATTGCGCTCGGATGTTCGATTAAAATTATATTTGTCTTCATTTATTGTATTTCTACAAGATCTACAATTCCAAATTAAAAATGGCCATAACTTGGCGCTCGCGTGTCTGTTTAGAATAATATTTTTGTTCATTTTTTGTATTTTGACATGATGTGCACATTTAAATTAAAAACAGCCAAAACTTAGCGCTTGGGTGTCCAATTACAATGATATTTGTCTTCATCTATTTTACTTTTACGCGATCTACGAATCTAGATTAAAAACGGCTATAACTTGTCACTCAGGTGTCTGGTTAGAGTAATATTTTTGTTCATTTCTATATTTCTACGTGATCTGCGCATTTAAATTAAAAATAGTCCAAACTTTGCACTTGGGTGCCCGATTAAATTCAGATTTGTCTTTATTTTTTGTATTTTTACGCAATCTACGAATCTAGATTAAAACGGCTATAATTTGGCACTCAGGTGTCTGGTTAGAGTAATATTTTTATTCATTTTTTGTATTCTTAAGTGATTTACGCGTTCAAATTAAAAAGGGCCAAAACTTGGCGCTCGGGTGCCTGATTAAATTGATATTTGCCGTCATTTATTGTATTTTAACGTGATCTACGAATGCAAATTAAAAACGGCTATAAGTTACCGCTCAGGTGTCTGGTTAGAGTAATATTTTTGTTCATTTTTTGTATTTTGACGTGATCTGCACATTTAAGTTAAAAATGGCCAAAACTTAGTACTCAGGTGTCCAATTACAATGATATTTATCTTTATTTTCTGTATTTTCACGTGATTTACGAATTTAAATTAAAAACGGCCATAACTTAGCACTCGGGCATCTAGTTAAGGTATTATTTTTGTTTTTTTGGTATTTTTTCGTGAATTGCGCAATTAAATTAAAAACGGCCCAAACTTGGTGCTCGGATGTCCGATTACAATGAAATTTATCTTAATCTTTTGTATTTTTATGTGATCTATGAATCCAAATTTAAAACGGCTATAACTTGGCGGTTGGGTGTCTGCCTACAGTAATATTTTTGTTCATTTTTTTTATTTTGACATGATTTGCACATTTAAATTAAAAACAGCCAAAACTTGGCGCTTGGGTATCTAATTACAATGATATTTGTCTTTTTTTTTGTATTTTTACGCAATCTACGAATCCAAATTAAAAACGGCTATAACTTGGCACCCGGATGTCTGGTTAGAGTAATATTTTTGTTCATTTTTTGTATTTTGACGTGATTTGCGTATTCAAATTAAAAACGGCCAAAAGTTGGCACTTGGGTGTCCGATTACAATGATATTTGTCTTTAATTTTGTATTTTTACACGATGTACAAATCCAAATTAAAAATGGCTAAAACTTGGTGCTCGGGTGTCTGGTTAGAGTAATATTTTTGTTTTTTTTTTAGTTGTATGTGATCAACGCATTTAAATTAAAAACAGCCCAAACTTTGCGCTCGAGTGTCCGATTAAAATGATATTCATCTTAATTTTTTATATTTTTACGCGATCTACAAATCCAAAATAAAAACGGCTATAACTTGGCGCCCGGGTGTTTGGTTAGAGTAATATTTTTGTTCATTTTTGTATTTTGACGTGATCTGCGCATTTAAATTAAAAACAGCCCAGACTTTGCGCTCAGGTGTCCAATTAAAATGATAGTCATCTTAATTTTTTGTATTTTTACGCGATCTACGAATCCAAATTAAAAATGGCTATAACTTGGCGCACGGGTGTCTGGTTAGAGTAATATTTTTGTTCATTTTTTGTCTTTTTCTGTGATTTGTGCATTTAAATTAAAAACGGCCAAAACTTGGGCTCGAGTGTCCGATTAAAATGATATTTGTCTTCATATTTTGCATTTTTACGAGATCTACAAATCTAAATTAAAAACGGCTACAACTTGGCGGTCGGTAATCTAGTTAGAGTAATATTTTTGTTCACTTTTTGTATTTTTAAGTGATCTACGCATTTAAATTAAAAATGGCCAAAAACTTGGCGCTCGGTTGTCCGATTAAAATGATATTTGTCTTCATTTATTATATTTTTACGCGATGTACGAATCTAAAATGAAAACGGCTATAACTTGGCACTTGGGTCTCTGGTTAGAGTAATATTTTTGTTCATTTTTTTTATTTTGACGTGATTTGCACATTTAAATTAAAAACGGCCAAAACTTGGCGCTTGGGTGTCCGATTAAAATGATATTTGTCTTCATTTTTTGTATTCTTACGCGATTTACGAATCCAAATTAAAAACGGCTATAACTTGGCGCTCGGGTGTCTGGTTAGAGTAATGTTTTTGTTCATTTTTTGCATTTCTACGTGATCTGCGAATTTAAATTAAAAACAGCCCAAACTTTGCGCTCGGGTGTCCGATTAAAATGATATTCGACTTAATTTTTTGTATTTTTACGTGATCTGCAAATCCAAATTAAAAACGACTATAACTTGGCGCTCGGGTATCTGGTTAGAGTAATAATTTTGTTCATTTTTTGTATTTTGAAGTGATTTGTGCATTTAAGTTAAAAATGAGCAAAACTTGGGCCTCGGGTGTCCGATTATAATGATATTTTTATTCATTTTTTATATTTTTACGTGAGCTACAAATCCAAATTAAAAACGGCCACAACTTGGCGCTTGGGTGTCTGGTTAGAATAATATTTTTGATCATTTTTTGTATTTTTCTGTGATTTTTGCATTTAAATTAAAAACGGCCAAAACTTGGGCTCAGGTGTCTGATTACAATGATATTTGTCTTCATATTTTGCATTTTTACGAGATCTACGAATCTAAATTAAAAACGACTATAACTTGGCACTTGGGTGTTTGGTTAGAGTAATATTTTTATTCATTTTTTGTATTTTTCTGTGATTTGTGCATTTAAATTAAAAACGGCCAAAACTTGGGCTCGGTGTCCGATTAAATTGATATTTGTCTTAATTTTTTGTATTTTTACGCGATCTACGAATCTAAAATAGAAACGGTTATAACTTGGTGCTCGGATGTCTGGTTAGAGTAATAATTTTGAAAATTTTTTGTATTTTGACGTGACTTGCGCGTTTATATTAAAAAGGGGCAAAACTTGGGGTTCGGGTGTCCGATTACAATGATATTTCTATTCATTTTTTCGTATTTTTACGCGATCTACAATCCAAATTAAAAAAGGCCACAACTTAGTGCTCGGGTGTCTGGTTGGAGCAATACTTTTGTTCATTTTTTATATTTTTCTGTGATTTGCGCGTTTAAATTAAAAAGGGCCAAAACTTGGCACTCGAGTGTCCGATTAAAATGATATTTGTTTTCATTTATTGTATTTTTATGCGATGTACGAATCTAAAATAAAAGCAGCCATATCTTGGTGCTCGGGTGTCTAATTAAAGTAATATTTTTGATCATTTTTTGTATTTTGATATGATTTGCGCATTTAAATTAAAAACGCCCAAAACTTCATGCTTGGGTGTCCGATTACATGATATTTGTCTTCATCCTTTTTACTTTTACGCGATCTACAAATCCAAATTAAAAACGGCTATAACTTGGCGCTCGGATGTCTGGTTAGAGTAATATTTTTGTTCATTTTCTGTATTGTTACGTGATCTGCACATTTAAATTAAAAAGGTCAAAACTTGGAGGTTGGGTGTTCGATTACAATGATATTTGTGTTCATTTTTCGTATTTTTACGTGATCTACGAATCCAAGTCAAAAACGGTTATAACTTGGCACTCGAGTGTCTGGTTAGAGTAATATTTTTGTTCATTTTTTTTATTTTCACGTGAACTGCGCATTTAAATTAAAATCGGCCAAAAGTTGGCGCTCGGATGTCCGATTACATTGATATTTGTATTAATTTTTTGTATTTTTACGCGATCTACGAGTCCAAATTAAAAACAGCTATAACTTAGCGCTCGGGTGTCTGGTTAGAGTAATATTTTTGTTTATTTTTTGTATTTATACGTGATCTGTGAATTTAAATTAAAAAGGTCAAAACTTGGCACTCAGATGTCCGATTATAATGATATTTGTTTTCATTTTCTGTATTTTTACACGATCTACGTATCCAGATTAAAAGTGGGTATAACTTAGCGCTCGGGTGTCTAGTTAGAGTAATATTTTTGTTCATTTTTTGTATTTTTACGTGATATGCGCATTTAAATTAAAAGCGGCCAAAACTTGGCTCTCGGATGTCAGATTACAAAGATATTTATCTTCATTTCATGTATTTTTACGCAATCTATGAATCTAAATTAAAAACGGTTGTAACTTGATGCTCGGGTGTCTGGTTAGAATAATATTTTTGTTCATTTTTTTGTATTCTGACGTGATTTACACATTTAAATTAAAAATGGCCAAAACTTGTCGCTTGGGTGTCCGATTCCAATGATATTCATCTTCATTTTTTGTATTTTTACACGATCTACGAATCCAAATTAAAAATAGCTATAACTTGGTGCTCGGGTGTCTGTTTAGAATAATATTTTTGTTCATTTTTTGTATTGTTACGTGATCTGCGCATTTAATTTAAAAACAGCCCAAACTTTGTGCTCGGGTGTCCGATTAAAATGATATTTGTCTTCATTTTTATTTTTTTACGCGATCTACGAATTCAGATTAAAAACAGCTATAACTTGGCACTCGGGTGTCTAGTTAGAGCAATAGTTTTGTTCTTTTTTTATTTTACTAAGTGGTCTACGCGTTTAAATTAGAAACGGGCAAAACTTGGCGCTCCGGCGTCCGATTAAAATGATATTTTTATACATTTTTTGTATTTTTACGCGATTTATAAATTTAAATTAAAAACAGTTATAACTTGGTGCTCGGGTGTCTTGTTAGAGCAATATTTTTGTTCATTTTTTTATTTTGACGTAATTTGTGCATTTAAATTAAAAACGGCCAAAACTTAGCGCTTGGCTGTCTGATTACAATGATATTTGTCTTCCTTTTTTGTATTTCTTTTCGATCTATAAATCCAAAATAAAAACAGTTATAACTTGGTGCCCAGGTGTCTAGTTAAAGTAATATTTTTGTTCATTTTTTTTATTTTTATGTGATCTACGCATTTAAACTAAAAACAGCCCAAACTTTGCGCTCGGGTGTCCGATTAAAATGATATTCATCTTAATTTTTTGTATTTTTATGCGATCTACGAATCCAAAATAAAAACAGCTATAACTTGGTGCCCAGGTGTCTGGTTAGAGTAATATTTTTGTTCATTTTTTGTATTTTGACGTCATCTGTGCATTTAAATTAAAAACAGCCCAGACTTTGCGCTCGGGTGTCCGATTAAAATGATATTTATCTTAATTTTTTGTATTTTTATGCGATCTATGAATCCAAAATAAAAACGGCTATAACTTGGCGCACAAGTGACTGGTTAGAGTAATATTTTTGTTCATTTTTTGTCTTTTTCTATGATTTGTGCATTTAAATTAAAAACGGCCAAAACTTGGGCTCGGGTGTTCGATTAAAATGATATTTGTCTTCATATTTTGCATTTTTACGAGATCTACGAATCTAAATTAAAAACGGCTACAACTTGGCGGTCGGTTATCTAGTTAGAATAATATTTTTGTTCATTTTTTGTATTTTTAAGTAATCTACACATTTAAATTAAAAACAGCCAAAAACTTGGCGCTCGGTTGTCTGATTAAAATGATACTTGTCTTCATTTATTATATTTTTACGCGATGTATGAATCTAAAATGAGAACGGCTATAACTTGGCGCTTGGGTCTCTGGTTAGAGTAATATTTTTGTTCATTTTTTTTTATTTTGACGTGATTTGCACATTTAAATTAAAAATGGCCAAAACTTGGCACTTGGGTGTCCGATTATAATGATATTTGTCTTTATTTTTTGTATTCTTACGCAATCTACGAATCCAAATTAAAAACGGCTATAACTTGGCGCTCGGGTATCTGGTTAGAGTAATATTTTGTTCATTTTTTGCATTTCTACGTGATCTGCGAATTTAAATTAAAAACAACCCAAACTTTGTGCTCGGGTGTCCGATTAAAATGATATTCATCTTAATTTGTTGTATTTTTACGTGATCTACAAATCCAACTTAAAAACGGCTATAACTTGGCACTCGGGTGTTTGGTTGGAGTAATAATTTTGTTCATTTTTTGTATTTTGAAGTGATTTGTGCATTTAAGTTAAAAACGGGCAAAACTTGGGCCTCGGGTGTCTGATTATAATGATATTTGTATTCATCTTTTGTATTTTTACGTGATCTACGAATCCAAATTAAAAACGGCCACAACTTGGTGCTCGGGTGTCCGGTTAGAGTAATATTTTTGTTCTTTTTTTGTATTTTTTTGTGATTTTTGCATGTAAATTAAAAACGGTCAAAACTTGGGCTCGGGTGTTTGATTACAATGATATTTGTCTTCATATTTTGCATTTTTACGAGATCTACGAATCTAAATTAGAAACGGCTATAACTTGGCACTTGGGTGTCTGGTTAGAGTAATATTTTTGTTCATTTTTTGTATTTTTCTGTGATTTGTGCATTTAAATTAAAAACAGCTAAAACTTGGGCTCGGTTGTCTGATTAAATTTATATTTGTCTTAATTTTTTGTTTTTTTTACGCAATCTACGAATCTAAAATAGAAACGGTTATAACTTGGCGCTCGGATGTCTGGTTAGAGTAATATTTTTGTTAATTTTTGTATTTTGACATGACTTGCACATTTATATTAAAAACGGGCAAAACTTGGGGCTCGGGTGTCCGATTACAATGATATTTGTATTCATTTTTTTGCATTTTTACGCGATCTACAATTCTAAATTAAAAAAGGCCACAACTTAGCGCTTGGGTGTCTGGTTAGAGTAATACTTTTGTTCATTTTTTATATTTTTCTGTGATTTGCACGTTTAAATTAAAAACGGCCAAAACTTGGCGCTCGGGTGTCCGATTAAAATGATATTTCTCTTCATTTATTGTATTTTTACGCGATGTACGAATCTAAAATAAAAACGGCTATAACTTGGTGCTAGGCTGTCTGGTTAAACTAATATTTTTGATCATTTTTTGTATTTTGATATGATTTGCATATTTAAATTAAAAATGGCCAAAACTTCACGCTTGGGTGTCTGATTACAATGATATTTGTCTTCATCTTTTTTACTTTTACGCAATCTACTAATCCAAATTAAAAATGGCTATAACTTGGCGCTCGGATGTCTGGTTAGAGTAATATTTTTGTTCATTTTCTGTATTGTTACGTGATCTGCACATTTAAATTAAAAAGGTCAAAACTTGGAGCTCGGGTGTTCGATTACAATGATATTTGTGTTCATTTTCCGTATTTTTATGCGATCTACGAATCCAAGTTAAAAACGGCTATAACTTGGCGCTCGGGTGTTCAATTATGATGATATTTGTGTTCATTTTTTGTATTTTTACGCGATCTACGAATCCAAGTCAAAAATGGCTATAACTTGGCGCTCAGGTGTCTGGTTAAAGTAATATTTTGTTTATTTTTTTTATTTTCACGTGATCTGTGCATTTAAATTAAAAGCGGCCAAAAGTTGGCGCTCGAATGTCCAATTACAATGATATTTGTATTCATTTTTTGTATTTTTGCGCGATCTATGAGTCCAAATTAAAGATAGCTATAACTTAGCACTCGGGTGTCTGGTTAGAGTAATATTTTTGTTCATTTTTTGTATTTATATGTGATCTGTGAATTTAAATTAAAAAGGTCAAAACTTGGCACTCAGATGTCCGATTATAATAATATTTGTTTTCATTTTCTGTATTTTTACACGATCTACGTATCCAGATTAAAAATGGGTATAACTTAGCCCTCGGGTGTCTGGTTAGAGTAATATTTTTGATTATTTTTTTTACTTTTACGTGATATGCGCATTTAAATTAAAAGCAGCCAAAACCTGGCTCTCGGATGTCAGATTACAATGATATTTATCTTCATTTCATGTATTTTTACGCAATCTACGAATCTAAATTAAAAATGGTTGTAACTTGACGCTCGAGTGTCTGGTTAGAATAATATTTTTGTTCATTTTTTTGTATTTTGACGTGATTTACACATTTAAATTAAAAAACGGCCAAAACTTGTCGCTTGGGTGTCCGATTCCATTGATATTCATCTTCATTTTTTGTATTTTTACACGATATACGAATCCAAATTAAAAACAACTATAACTTTGCGCTCGGGTGTCTGTTTAGAGTAATATTTCTGTTCATTTTTTATATTTTTACGTGATCTGCGCATTTAATTTAAAAATAGCCCAAACTTTGTGCTCAGGTATCTGATTAAAATGATATTTGTCTTCATTTTTTATTTTTTATGCGATCTATGAATTCAGATTAAAAACGGCTATAACTTGGCGCTTGGGTGTCTGGTTAGAGCAATAGTTTTGTTCTTCTTTTATATTACTAAGTGGTCTACGCGTTTAAATTGGAAACAGGCAAAGCTTGGCGCTCAGGCATCCGATTAAAATGATATTTTTATACATTCTCTGTATTTTTACGCGATCTATAAATTTAAATTAAAAATGGTTATAATTTGGTGCTCGGGTGTCTTGTTAGAGTAATATTTTTGTTCATTTTTTTTATTCTGACGTAATTTGCGCATTTAAATTAAAAACGGTCAAAACTTGGCGCTTAGCTGTCTGATTATAATGATATTTATCTTCATTTTTTGTATTTCTATTCGATCTACGAATCCAAATTAAAAACGGCTATAACTTGGTGCTCGGGTGTCTGGTTAGAGTAATATTTTTGCTCATTTCTTGTATTTTTACGTGATCTGCGCATTTAAATTAAAAACAGCCGAAACTTTGCGCTCAGGTGTCTGATTAAAACGATATTTATCTTCATTTTTTGTATTTTTACGCTATCTATGAATCCAAATTAAAAAAGACTATAACTTGGCGCTCGGGGTGTCTGGTTAGAGTAATATTTTTGTTCATTTTTTTTTATTTTTACGTGATCTGTGCATTTAAATTAAAAACAGCCCAAACTTTACACTCGAGTGTTTAATTAAATTGATATTTGTCTTCATTTTTTGTATTTTTATGCGATCTACGAATCCAGATTAAAAATGGCAATAACTTGGCGTTCGGCTGTCTGGTTAGAGTAATATTTTTATTCATTTTTTATATTCTTAAGTGATCTACGCGTTTAAATTAAAAATGGCCAAAACTTGTTGGTCGGTTGTCTGATTAAATTGATATTTGTCGTAATTTATTGTATTTTTACGTGATCTACGAATGCAAATTAAAAACGGTATAACTTGGCACCCGGGTGTCTGGTTAGAGTAATATTTTTGTTCATTTTTTGTATTTTGACGTGATTTGCGTATTTAAATTAAAAACGGCCAAAAGTTGGCGCTTGGGTGTCCGATTACAATGATATTTGTCTTTAGTTTTTGTATTTTTACGCGATGTACGAATCCAAATTAAAAATGGCTAAAACTTGGTGCTCGGGTGTCTGGTTAGAGTAATATTTTTGTTTATTTTTTGTATTTTATGTGATCTATTCATTTAAATTAAAAACAGCCCAAACTTTGCGCTCAGGTGTCCGATTAAAATGATATTTGCCTTCATTTTTGTATTTTTACGCGATCTACGAAGCCAGATTAAAAACGGTCATAACCTGGCGCTCGGACGCCTGGTTAGAGTAACATTTTTATTTAGTTTTTGTATTCTTAAGTGATCTATGTGTTTAAATTAAAAACGGCCAAAACATGGTGCTCAGGTGTCCAATTAAATTGGTATTGGTCTTCATTTATTGTATTTTCACGCGATCTACGAATCTAAAATAAAAATGGCTATAACTTATCGCTCGGGTGCCTGGTTAAAAAATATTTTTGTTCATTTTTTGTATTTTTACGTGATTAGCACATTTAAGTTAAAAGCGTCTAAAACTTGGCACTTGAGTGTCTGATTACAATGATATTTGACTTCATCTTTTTTACTTTTACACAATTTACGAATCCAGATTAAAAATAGTTATAACCTGGTGCTCGGGTGTCTGGTTAGAATAACATTTTTATTCATTTTTTGTATTCTTAAGTGATATGGGCATTTAAATTAAAAACGGCCAAAACTTGGTGCTCAGGTGTCTAATTACAATGATATTTGTCTTCATATTTTGTATTTTTACGCGATCTACTAATCTAAGTTAAAAACGGCTATGACTTGGCGCTCGGGTGTCTGGTAGGAGTAATATTTTTGTTCTTTTTTTATTTTGACGTGATTTGCGCATTTAAATTAAAAACGGCCAAAACTTGACGCTCAGGTGTCCAATTAAATTGATATTTGTCTTTATTTATCGTATTTTTGCGTGAGCTACGAATCCAAATTAAAAACGGCTATAACTTGGTGCTCGGGTGTCTGGTTAGGGTAATATTTTTCTTCATTTTTTGTATTTTGATGTGATTTGCACATTTAAATTAAAAACGGCCAAAACATGGCGCTTGGGTGTCTGATTACAATGACATTTGTCTTCATTTATTGTATTTTTACGCGATCTACGAATCTAAATTAAAACGGCTATAACTTGGCGCTCGGGTGTCTGGTTAGTGTAATGTTTTTGATCATTTTTTGTATTTTGACGTGATCTGCGTATTTAAATTAAAAAGGGCAAAAACTTGGTTCTCAGGTATCTGATTACATTGATATTTGCCTTTATTTTCTATAGTTATACGCGATCTATGAATCCAGATTAAAAATGGCTCAAACTTAGCACTTGGGTGTCTGGTTAGAGTAATATTTTTGTTCATTTTTTGTATTCTGACGTGATTTGTGCATTTAAATTAAACACGGCCAAAACTTGGGGCTCAAGTGTCCTATTAATATGATATTTGTCTTAATTTTTTGTATTTTTAGGCGATCTACGAATCTAAATTAAAAACGGCTATAATTCCGCGCTCAGGTGTTTGGCTAGAGTAATATTTTTTTTCATTTTTTGTATTTTTACGTGATCTGCGCATTTAAATTAAAGACTGCCCAAACTTTGCGCTCGGGTGTCCAATTAAAATGAAATTTGTCTTCATTTTATGTATTTTTATACGATCTACGAATCCAAATTAAAAACAATTATAACTTGGCGCTAGGGTATCTGGTTAGAGTAATATTTTTTTATTTTTTGTATTTTGACGTGATTGCACCTTTAAATTAAAAATGGCCAAAACTTGGCACTTGGGTGTCTGATTCCAATGATATTTGCCTACATTTTTTGTATTTTTACGCGATCTACGTATCCGAAATAAAAACGGCTATAACTTGGCGCTCAGGTGTTTGGTTAGAGTAATTTTTTTTGTTCATGTTTTGTACTTTGACGTGATTTGCGCATTTAAATTAAAAACGGCCAAAACTTAGCACTTATGTGTTCGATTACCATTATATTTGTCTTCATTTTTTGTATTTCTATGTGATTTACGAATCCAACTAAAAAACGGCTATAACTTGGCGCTCGGGTGTCTGGTTAGAGTAATATTTTTGTTAATTTTTGTATTTTGGCATGATTTGCCCATTTAAATTAAAAACGGCCAAAACTTGGCGCTCGGGTGTCCGATTATAATGATATTTGTCTTCACTTTCTGTATTTTTACGCGATCTACGAATCCAAATTAAAAACGGCTATAACTTGTCGCTCGGGTGGCTGGTTAGATTAATTTTTTTGTTTATTTTTGTATTTTGACGTGATCTACGTATTTAAATTAAAAACGGCAAAAACTTGGTGCTCCGGTGTCTGATTATAATGATTTTTATTTTCTTTCTCTGTATTTTTACGCAATCTATGAATCCAGTTTAAAAACGGCCCGAACTTAACATTCGAGTGTCTGGTTAGAGTAATATTTTGTTAATTTTTTGTATTTTGATGTGATTTGCACATTTAAATTAAAACAGCCAAAACTTGGGGCTCTGGTGTCTGATTACAATGATATTTGTCTTCATTTTTTGGATTTTTGCGCGATCTACGGATCCAAATTAAAAACAGCTATAACTTGGTGGTCGGGTGTCTGGCTACAGTAATATTTTTGTTCATTTTATGTATTTTGACGTGATTTGCGGATTTAAATTAAAAATGACTAAAACTTGGTGCTTGGGTGTCTGATTACGATTATATTTGTCTTCATTTTTGTATTTTTACGCGATCTACGAATCGCAATTAAAAATGACAAAAACTTGGTGCCTGGGTGTCTAGTGGGAGTAACATAATGAACACGTGATTTGCGCATTTAAATTAAAAACAGCCTAAACTTTACGCTCGAGTGTCCGATTAAAATGATGTTTGTCTTCATTTTATGTATTTTTACGCAATCTATTAATCTGGACTAAAAACGGCTCTAACTTAGCACTTGGGTGTCTAGCTAAAGTAATATTTTTGTTCATTTTTTGTATTTTGACGTGATTTGCGCATTTAAATTAAAAACGACCAAATCTTGCAGCTCGGTTGCCTGATTACAATGATATTTGTCTTAATTTTTGTATTTTTGCGCGATCTACGAATCCAAAATAAAAACGGCTAAAACTTAGCGCTCGGGTGTTTGGTTAGAGTAATATTTTTGTTCTTTTTTTGTATTTTGACGTGATTTGCGCAATTAAATTAAAAACGGCCAAAACTTGGTGCTTGGGTGTCCGATTACATTGATATTTGTCTTCTTTTTTTGTATTTTTACGCGATCTACGAATATAAATTAAAAACGGCTATACCTTGGCGCTCGGATGTTTGGTTAGAGTAATATTTTTGTTCTTTTTTTGTATTTTGACGTGATTTGCGCAATTAAATTAAAAACGGCCAAAACTTGGTGCTTGGGTGTCCGATTACATTGATATTTGTCTTCTTTTTTTGTATTTTTACGCGATCTACGAATATAAATTAAAAACGGCTATAACTTGGCACTCGGATGTTTGGTTAGAGTAATATTTTGTCCATTTTTTGTATTGTTATGTGATCTGCACCTTTAAATTAAAAATGGCCCAAACTTTGCACTCGGTTGTCCGATTAAAATGCTATTTGTCTTAATTTTTTTTATTTTTACGCGATCTACGAATCGAAATTAAAAACGGCTATAACATGGCGCTCGGGTGTCTGGTTAGAGGAATATTTTTGTCCATTTTTTGTACTGTTAGGTGATCTACGCGTTTAAATTAAAAACAGCCAAAACTTGGCACTCGGGTGGCGATTAAATTGACATTTGTCTTAATTTTTTGTATTTTTATGCGATCTACGAATCTAAATTAAAAACATTTATAACTTGGCGCTCGAGTATCTGGTTAGATTAATTTTTTTGTTCATTGTTTGTACTTTGACGTGATTTGGGCATTTAAATTAAAAATGGCCAAAAATTGGGGCTCGAGTGTCTGATTACAATCATATTTATCTTCATTTTTTGTATTTTTACGCAATCTACGAAACCAAATTAAAAATGGCTATAACTTGATGCTCGGATGTCTGGTTAGAGTAATATTTTTGTTCATTTTTTGTATTCTTAAGTGATCTACATGTTTAAATTAAAAACGGCTAAAAGTTGGCACTCGGGTGTCCGATTAAATTGATATTTATCTTTATCTTTTGTATTTTTACGTGATCTACGAATCCAAATTAAAAACGGCTATGACTTCGTGCTTGAGTGTCTGGTTAGAGTAATTTTGTCGTTCATTTTTTGTATTTTGACGTGATTTGGACATTTAAATTAAAAACGGCCAAAACTTGGCGCTCGAGTTTCCGATTGCAATGATATTTATCTTCATTTTTGTATTTTTACGCAATCTACGAATCCAAATTAAAAACGGCTATAACTTGGCGCTTTGGTGTCTGGTTAGATTAATATTTTTGTTCATTTTTTGTATTTTGACGTGATTTGTGCATTTAAATTAAAAACGGCCAAAACTTGGCGCTTGGGTGTCTGATTACAATGATATTTGTCTTCATTTTTTGTATTTTTATGCGATCTACGAATCCAAATTAAAAACGGCTATAACTTAGCAGTCGGGCGTCTGGCTACAATAATATTTTTGTTCATTTTATGTATTTTGACGTGATTTGCGCATTTAAATTATAAACAACCAAAACTTGGCACTTGGTTGTCCGATTACGATGATATTTATCTTCATTTTTTGTATTTTTATGCGATCTATGTATCGTAATTAAAACCATAAAAACTTGGCGCTCAAGTGTCTGGTGGGAGGAACATTTTTGTTCATTTTTTGTATTTTTACGTGATCTGCGCATTTAATTAAAAACAGCCTAAACTTTGCGCTCGGCTGTTTGATTAAAATGATATTTGTCATCATTTTCTGTATTTCTACGTGATCTATGAATCCAAATTAAAAACGGCTAAAACTTGGTGCTCGGGTGTCTGGTTAGAGTAATATTTTTGTTTATTTTTTGTATTTCCACGTGATCTGCGCATTTAAATTAAAAACAGCCTAAACTTTGCGCTCGAGTGTTCGATTACAATGATATTTGTCTTCATTTTTTGTATTTCTACGCAATCTATGAATCCAAATTAAAAACGGCTATAACTTGGCACTGGGGTATCTGGTTAGATTAATATGTTTGTTCATTTTTTGTATTTTGGCGTGATTTGCGTATTTAAATTAAAAACAGCCAAAACTTTGCGCTTGGATGTCAAATTACAATGATATTTGTCTTCATGTTTTGTATTTTTACACGATCTATGAATCCAAATTAAAAACGCCTATACCTTGGCAGTCGGGTGTCTTGCTACAATAATATTTTTGTTCATTTTATCTATTTTGACGTGATTTGCACATTTAAATTAAAAACGACCAAAACTTGGCGCTTTGGTGTCCAATTACAATGATATTTGCCTTCATTTTTTGTATTTTTACGCGATCTACGAATTCAAATTAAAAACAGCTGAAACTTGGTGCTCGGATGTCTGGTTAGAGTAATATTTTTGTTCATTTTTTGTATTCTTAAGTGATCTACGCTTTAAATTAAAAACGGCCAAAAGTTGGCGCTCGGGTGTCTGATTAAATTGATATTTGTCTTCATTTATCGTATTTTTGCGCGATCTACGAATCCAAATTAAAAATGGCTATAACTTGGCGCTCGAGTGTCTGGTTAGAGTAATTTTTTTGTTCATTTTTTGTATTTTGACATGATCTGTGCCTTTAAATTAAAAACTGCCAAAACTTGGTGCTCAGGTGTCCAATTACAATGATATTTGTCTTTATTTTCTGTATTTTTACGCGATTTATGAATCCAAATTAAAAATAGCTATAACTTGACGCTCGGGTGTCTGGTTAGAGTAATATTTTTGTTTATTTTTGTATTTCCACGTGATCTGCGCATTTAAATTAAAAACAACCTAAACTTTACGCTCGAGTGTCCGATTACAATGATATTTGTCTTCATTTTTTGTATTTTTATGCAATATATGAATCCAAATTAAAAACAGCTATAACTTGGCGCTGTGGTGTCTGGTTAGATTAATATCTTGTTCATTTTTTGTATTTTGGCGTGATTTGCACATTTAAATTAAAAACAGCCAAAACTTTGCACTTGGATGTCCAATTACAATATATTTGTCTTCATGTTTTGTATTTTTGCGCGATCTACGAATCTAAATTAAAAACGGCTATAACTTAGCAGTCGGGTGTCTTGCTACAGTAATATTTTTGTTCATTTTATCTATTTTGACGTGATTTGCACATTTAAATTAGAAATGACCAAAACTTGGCACTTGGGTATCCAATTACAATGATGTTTGCCTTCATTTTTTGTATTTTTATGCGATCTACGAATCCAAATTAAAAACGGCAGAAACTTGGTGCTCGGATGTCTGGTTAGAGTAATATTTTTGTTCATTTTTTGTTTTCTTAAGTGATCTACGCTTTTAAATTAAAAACGGCCAAAAGTTGGCTATCGGGTGTCCGATTAAACTGATATTTGTCTTCATTTATCGTATTTTTGCGTGATCTACGAATCCAAATTAAAAACGACTATAACTTGGCGCTCAGGTGTCTGGTTAGAGTAATATTTTTGTTCATTTTTTGTATTTTGACGTGATCTGCGCCTTTAAATTAAAAACGGCCAAAACTTGGTACTCAGGTGTCTGATTACAATGATATTTGTCTTCATTTTCTGTATTTTTACGCGATTTACGAATCCAAATTAAAAACGACTATAACTTGGCGCTCGGATGTCTGGTTAGAGTAATATTTTGTTCATTTTTTGTATTTTTACGTGATCTGCGCCTTTAAATTAAAAATGGCCCAAACTTTACGTTCGGGTGTCTGATTAAAATGTTATTTGTCTTAATTTTTTGCATTTTTGCATGATCTACGAATCAAAATTAAAAACGGCTATAACATGGCGCTCAGTTGTCTGGTTAGAGGAATATTTTTGTTCATTTTTTGTACTCTTAAGTAATCTACGCGTATAAATTAAAAATGGCTGAAACTTAGCGCTTGGGTGTCCGATTAAATTGATATTTGTTTTAATTTTTTGCATTTCTATGCAATCTACGAATCTAAATTAAAAACAACCATAACTTGGCACTCGGGTGTCTGTTTAGAATAATTTTTTTGGTTTATTTTTTGTATTTTGACGTGATTTTGTGCATTTAAATTAAAAACTGCCAAAACTTTGGGCTCAATTGTCCGATTAAAATGATATTTGTCTTCATTTTTTGTATTTTTACGCAATTTACAAATTCAAATTAAAAACGGCTATAACATGGCGCTAGGGTGTCTAGTTAGATTAATATTTTTTGTTCATTTTTTGTATCTTGACGTGATTTGCACATTTAAATTAAAAACAGCCAAAACTTGGCGCCTGGATGTTCGATTACAATGATATTTGTCTTCATTTTTTGTATTTTTACACAATCTACAAATCCAAATTAAAAACAGCCATAACTTGGCGGTTGGGTGTCTGGCTACAGTAATATTTTTGTTCATTTTATGTATTTTGACGTGATTTGCACATTTAAATTAAAAATGACCAAAACTTAGCGCTTGGGTGTTCGATTACAATGATATTTGTCTTCATTCTTTGTATTTTTACGCGATCTACAAATCCAAATTAAAAACGACTAAAACTTGGGGCTTGGGTGTCTGGTTAGAGTATTAGTTTTGTTTGTTTTTTGTATTTTTACGTGATCTGTGCATTTAAATTAAAAACAGCCTAAACTTTGCGCTCGAGTGTCCGATTACAATGATATTTGTCTTCATATTTTGTATATTTACACAATCTACGAATCCAAATTGAAAACGGCTATAACTTGGCATTGGGGTGTCTGGTTAGATTAATATTTTTGTTCAATTTTTGTATTTTGATGTGATTTGTGCATTTAAATTAAAAACGGTAAAAAACGTGGCACTTGGATGTCCTATTACAATGATATTTGTATTCATTTTTTGTATTTTTACACGATCTACGAATCCAAATTAAAAACGGCTATAACTTGGCAGTCGGGTGTCTGGCTACAGTAATATTTTCGTTCATTTTATGTTTTTTGACATGATTCGCGCATTTAAATTCAAAATGACCAAAACTTGGTGCTTGGGTGTCCGATTACAATGATATTTGTCTTCATTTTCTATATTTTTATGCGATCTACAAATCCAAATTAAAAACGGCTAAAACTTGGTGCTCGGGTGTCTGGTTAGAGTAATATTTTTGTTCATTTTTTGTATTCTTAAGTGATCTACACGTTTAAATTAAAAACGGCCAAAAGTTAGCGCTCGGGTGTCTGATTAAATTAATATCTATCTTCATTTATCGTATTTTTGCACGATCTACGATTCCAAATTAAAAATGGCTATAACTTGACGCTCGGGTGTCTAGTTAGAGTAATTTTGTTTGTTCATTTTTTGTATTTTGACGTGATCTACGCCTTTAAATTAAAAACAGCCAAAACATGGTACTCAAGTGTCCGATTACAATGATATTTGTCTTCATTTTCTGTATTTTTACGCGAACTATGAATCCAGATTAAAAACGGCTCTAACTTAGAACTCGGGTGTCTGGTTAGAGTAATATTTTTGTTCATTTTTTGTATTTTGACGTCATTTGTGCATTTAAATTAAAAACGGTCAAAACTTGGCGCTTGGGTGTCTGATTACAATGATATTTATCTTCATTTTTTGTATTTTTATGCGATCTATGAATCCAAATTAAAAATGGGTATAACTTGTCGCTCGGATGCCTGGTTAGAGTAATATTTTAATTCACTTCTTGAATTTTTATGTGACCTGCGCATTTAAATTACAAACAGCCGAAACTTCACGCTCGGGTGTCAGATTAAAATGATATTTGTCTTCATTTTTTGTATTTTTATGTGATCTACGAATCCAAATTAAAAAGGGCTATAACTCGGCGCTCGGGTGTCTGGTTAGGATAATACTTTTGTTCATTATTTGTATTTTTACATGATTTGTGCATTTAAATTAAAAATAGCCCAAACTTTACGCTTGGGTGTTCAATTAAATTGATATTTGTCTTCATTTTTTGTATTTTTACGTGATCTACGAACCCAGATTAAAAACAACTGTAACTTGGTGCTCGGTTGTCTGGTTAGAGAAGTATTTTTATTCATTTTTTGAATTCTTAAGTGATCTACGTGTTTAAATTAAAAACGGCCAAAATTTGGCGCTCGGGTGTCTGATTAAATTGATATTTGTCGTCTTTTATTATATTTTTATGCGATCTACGAATGCAAATTAAAAATGACTATAACTTGTCGTCCGAGTGTCTGGTTAAAGTACTATTTTTGTTTATTTTTTGTATTTTGACGTGATCTGTGCATTTAAATTAAAAATGGTCAAAACTTGGTGCTTAGGTGTCCGACTACAATGATATTTGTTTTTATTTTCCATGTTGTTTTGCGATCTACGAATCTAGATTAAAAACGGCTATAACTTATCGCTCTAGTGTCCAGTTAGAGTATTATTTTTGTTCATTTTTTGTATTTTTTCGTGATTTGCGCATTTAAATTAAAAACAGCCAAAACTTGGCACTCAGATGTCTGATTACATTGATATTTGTCTTCATTTTTTTGTATTTTAACGCGATCTATCCAAATTAAAAACGGCTATAACTTGGCGGTTGGGTGTCTGGCTATAGTAATATTTTTGTTTATTTTTGTATTTTGACGTGATTTGCGTATTTAAATTAAAAACTGCCAAAACTTGGCGCTTGGGTGTCCGATTACAATGATATTTGTCTTCATTTTTGTATTTTTACGTGATCTACGAATCCAAATTAAAAACGGCTAAAACTTGGTGCTGGGGGGTCTGGTTAGAGTAATATTTTTGTTCATTTTTTGTATTTTTACGTGATCTGCACATTTAAATTAAAAACAGCCTAAACTTTATGCTTGGTGTCCGATTAAAATGATATTTGTCTTCATTTTTTGTATTTTTACGTGATCTACGAATCTAAATTAAAAACGGTTATAACTTGGCGCTCGCGTGTCTTGTTAGAGTAATAATTTTGTTCATTTTTTGTATTCTTAACTAATTTGTGCGTTTAATTTAAAAATGGCCAAAACTTGGTGCTCGGGTGTCCGATTAAATTTATATTTGTCTTCATTTTTTGTATTTTTACACGATCTACGAATCTAAATTAAAAACGGCTATAACTTGGCGCTCGGGTGTCTGGTTAGAGTAATATTTTTGTTCATTTTTTTTATTTTGACGTGATCTGCGCATTTAAATTAAAAACGGCCCAAACATTGCGCTCGGTATCCGATTAAAATGATATTTGTCTTCATTTATTGTATTTTTACGAGATCTATGAATCCAGATTAAAACCGGCTATAACTTGGCACCCGGGTGTCTGGTTAGAGTGACATTTTTTTTCATTTTTTGTACTCTTAAGTGATCTACACATTTAAACTAAAAACGACCAAACTTGGCGCTCTGGTGTCCGATTAAAATGATATTTGTCTTCATTTATTGTATTTTTACGCGATCTATGAATCCAAACTAAAAACGGCTATAATTTGGCGCTCAGATGTCCGGTTAGAGTAATATTTTTGTTCATTTTTTGTATTTCGATGTGATTTCCGCATTTAAATTAAAAACAACCAAACCTTGGTGCTCAGGTGTCCGATTACAATGATATTTGTCTTCATTTTCTGTATTTTTTCGCGATCTACGAATCCAAATTAAAAACGCTATAACTTGGCGCTCATGCGATTGGTTATATTAATATTTTTGTTCATTTTTGTTATTTTTACGTGATCTGCGCATTTAAATTAAAAACGGCCAAAACTTGGTGCTCGGATGTCTGATTACAATGATTATTGTATTCATTTTTTGTATTCTTTCGTGATCTGCAAATCCAAATAAAAAACAGCTATAACTTTGCACTCAGATGTCTAGTTAGAATAATATTTTTGTTAATTTTTTGTATTTTTACGTGATCTTCAAATTTAAATTAAAAACGTCCAAAACTTGGGACTCGAATGTCCGATTCCAATGATATTTGTCTTCATTTTTTGTATCTTTATACGATCTACGAATCCACATTAAAAACGGCTATAACTTAGTGCTCGGGTGTCTAGTTAGAGTAATATTTTTGTTCATTTTTTGTATTTTTACGTGATCTGTGTATTTAAATTAAAAGCGGCCAAAACATGGCGCTTAGGCGTTCGATTACAATAATATTTATCTTCATTTTTTTTATTTTTACGCGATCTACGAATCTAAATTAAAAATGGCTATAACTTGGTGCTTGTGTGTCTGGTTAGAATAATATTTTTGTTCATTTTTTTATTTTTACGTGATCCGCGCATTTAAATTAAAAATAGCCCAAACTTTGCGCTTGGGTGTCCGATTAAATTGATATTTGTCTTAATTGTTTGTATTTTTATGCGATCTATAAATCTAAATTAAAAACATCTATAACTTGACGCTCGGGCGTCTGGTTAGAGTAATATTTTTGTTCATTTTTTGTATTTTGACGTGATTTACACATTTAAATTAAAAACGGCCAAAACTTGGCGCTTGGGTGTCCAATTACAATGATATTCGTCTTTATTTTTTGCATTCTTACATGATCTATGAATTCAAATTAAAAACGGCTATAACTTGGCGCTTAGGTGTCAGGTTAGAGTAATATTTTTGTTCAATTTTTGTATTTTTACATGATCTACGCTTTTAAATTAAAAACAGCCCAAACTTTGCGCTCGGGTGTCCGATTAAATTGATATTTGACTTCATTTTTTGTATTTTTACGCGATCTATGAATCTAAATTAAAAACAGCTATAACTTGGCGCTCAGGTGTCTGGTTAGAGTAATAGTATTGTTCATTTTTTGTATTCTTAAGTGATGTACGCATTTAAATTAGAAATGGCTAATTCATGGCGCTCGGGTGTCTGATTAAAATGATATTTTTTTTAATTTTTTTTATATCTTTACGCGATCTATAAATCCAAATTAAAAACAGCTATAACTTGGCGCTCGGGTGTCTGCTTAAAGTAATATTTTTGTTCTTTTTTTGTATTTTTACATGATTTCAGCATTTAAAAAAAAGGCCAAAACATGGCGCTTGGGCGTCCGATAACAATAATATTTGTCTTCATTTTTTATATTTTTACGTGATCTACGAATCCAAATTAAAAAAAGGCTATAACTTGGCGCTCAGGTGTTTGGTTAGAGTAATATTTTTATTCATTTTTTGTATTCTTAAGTGATCTACGCGTTTAAATTAAAAACGAGCAAAAACTTGGCGCTCAGCTGTCTGATTACAATGATATTTTTCTTCATTTTTTGTATTTTTATGCGACCTACGAATCCAAATTAAAAATGGCTATAACTTGGCGCTTGGATGCCTGGTTATAGTAACATTTTTGTTCATTTCTTGTATTTTTACATGATATGTGCACTTAAATTAAAAACATCCCAAACTTTGCGCTCGGGTGTTTGATTAAATTGATATCTATCTTCATCTTTTGTATTTTACGCGATCTACAAACCCAGATTAAAAACTGCTATAACTTGGTGCTCGGGTGTTTGGTTAGAGTAATATTTTTATTCATTTTTTGTATTCTTAAGTGATCTACGCATTTAAATTGAAGAGGCCAAAACTTGGCGCTCGGGTGTCTGATTAAATTGATATTTGTCATCATTTATTGTATTTTTACGCAATCTACGAATGCAAATTAAAAACGGCTATAACTTGGCACCCGAGTGTTTGGTTAAAGTAATATTTTTGTTCATTTTTTGTATTTTGACGTGATCTATGCATTTAAATTAAAAATGGCCAAAACTTGGTGCTCAGGTGTCGACTACAATAATATTTGTCTTTATTTTTTGTATTTTATGCGATCTACGAATCTAGATTAAAAATGGCTATAACTTGGTGCTCTGGAGTCCGGTTAGAGTATTATTTTTGTTCTTTTTTTTTATTTTTTCGTGATTTGAGCATTTAAATTAAAAACTGCCAAAACATGGCACTCGGATGTCCGATTACAATGATATTTGTCTTCATTTTTTGTATTTTAACGCGATCTATGATTCCAAATTAAAAATGACTATAACTTGGCGCTCGGGTGTCTAGCTACAGTAATATTTTTGTTCATTTTTTGAATTTTGACGTGATTTGCGTATTTAAATTAAAAATGGCCAAAAGTTGGCGTTTGGTTGTCCGATTACAATGATATTTCTCTTCTTTTTTTGTATTTTTACGCAATCTACGAATCCAAATTAAAAACGGATAAAACTTGGTGCTCGGGAGTCTGGTTAGAATAATATTTTTGTTCATTTTTTTATTTTTACGTGATCTGCACATTTAAATTAAAACAGCCTAAACTTTACGCTCGGGTGTCGGATTAAAATGATATTTATCTTCATTTTTTGTATTTTTACGCGATCTATGAATCCAAATTAAAAATGGTTATAACTTGGAGCTCGGGCGTCTTGTTAGAGTAATAATTTTGTTCATGTTTTGTATTCTTAACTAATCTGCGCATTTAATTTAAAAATGGCCAAAACTTGGAGCTCGGGTGTCCGATTAAATTGATATTTGGCTTCATTTTTTGTATTTTTACGCGATCTATGAATCCAAATTAAAAACGGCTATGACTTAGCGCTCGGGTGTCTGGTTAGAGTAAGATTTTTATTCATTTTTTGTATTTTGACGTGATCTGCACTTTTAAATTAAAAACGGCCCAAATATCGCGCTCGAGTGTCCGATTAAAAAGATATTTGTCTTCATTTATTGTATTTTTACGAGATCTATGAATCCAGATTAAAAACTGCTCTAACTTGGCGCCCGGTGTCTGGTTAGAGTAACATTTTTGTTCACTTTCTGTACTCTTAACTGATCTACACGTTTTAACTAAAAACGGCCAAAACTTGGCACTCGGGTGTCCGATTAAAATGATATTTGTCTTCATTTATTGTATTTTTACGTGATCTACGAATCCAAACTAAAAACGGCTATAACTTGGTGCTCGGATGTTCGGTTAGAGTAATATTTTTGTTCATTTTTTGTAGTTTGATGTAATTTGCGTATTTAAATTAAAAACGGCCAAAAGTTAGTGCATGGGTGTCCGATTACAATGATATTTGTCTTCATTTTCTGTATTTTTATGCGATCTATGAATCCAGATTAAAAACGACCCTAACTTAGCACTCGGGTGTCTGGTTAGAGTAATTTTTTTGTTCAATTTTTGTATTTTGACGTGATCTGCGCATTTAAATTAAAAAGGCCAAAACTTGGTGCTCAGGTGTTCGATTACAATGATATTTGTCTTCATTTTTTGTATTTTTACGCGATCTACGAATCCAAATTAGAAACGGCTATAACTTGGCACTCGAGTGTCTGGTTAGAATAATATTTTTGTTAATTTTTTGTATTTTTACGTGTTCTAAGAATTTAAATTAAAAACGTCCAAAACTTGGGGCTCAGATGTCCGATTACAATGATATTTGTCTTCATTTTTTGTATTTTTACACGATCTACAAATCCAGATTAAAAATGGATATAACTTAACACTCGGATGTCTGGTTAGAGAAATAGTTTTGTTCATTTTTTGTATTTTTACGTGTTCTGCACATTCACATTAAAAGTGGCCAAAACTTGGTGTTTAGGTGTCCGGTTACAATAATATTTATCTTCATTTTTTGTATTTTTACGCGATCTACAAATCTAAATTAAAAATGGCTATAATTTAGCGTTTGTGTGTCTGGTTAGAGTAATATTTTTGTTCATTTTTTTATTTTTACATGATCCGCACATTTGAATTAAAAACAGCCCAAACTTTGCGCTTGGGTGTCCGATTAAAATGATATTTGTCTTTATTTTTTGTAGTTTTATGCAATCTACGAATCTAAATTAAAAACGGCTATAATTTGGTGCTCGGGTGTCTGGTTAGACTAATATTTTTGTTCAATTTTCGTATTTTTACGTGATCTGCGCTTTTAAATTAAAAATGGCCCAAACTTTGCACTCGGGTGTTCGATTAAATTGATATTTGTCTTCATTTTTTGTACTTTTATGCTATTTACGAATCCAGATTAAAAACGGCTATAACTTGGCGCTCGGGTGTCTAGTTAGAGTAATAGTTTTGTTCATTTTTTGTATTCTTAAGTGATCTACGCGTTTAAATTTGAAACAACCAAATCATGGCACTCGGGTGTCTAATTAAAATGATATTTTTATTCATTTTTTTGTATCCTTACGTGATCTATAAATCCAAATTAAAAACGGCTATAACTTGGCGCTCAGGTGTCTGCTTAGAGTAATATTTTTGTTCTTTTTTTGTATTCTAACGTGATTTGCGCATTTAAAATAAAAACGGCCAAAACATGGCGCTTGGGAGTCCGATAACAATAATATTTGCCTTCATTTTTTGTATTCTTATGTGATCTACGAATCCAAATTAAAAATGGCTATAACTTGGCGCTCTGGTGTCTGGTTAGAGTGATATTTTTCTTCTTTTTTTGTATTCTTAAGTGATCTATGCATTTAAATTAAAAACAGGCAAAAACTTGGCGCTCAGGTGTCTGATTACAATGATATTTGTCTTCTTTTTTTTTGTATTATTATGCGATCTACAAATCCAAATTAAAAACGGCTATAACTTGGCACTCGGATGCCTGGTTAGAGTAATATTTTTGTTTATTTCTTGTATTTTTACGTGATCTGCGCATTTAAATTAAAAACAGCCCAAACTTTGCACTCGGGTGTTGGATTAAATTGATATTTGTCTTCATCTTTTGTATTTTTACGCGATCTACGAACCTAGATTAAAAATGGCTATAATTTGATGCTCGGGCATCTGGTTACTGTAATATTTTTATTCATTTTTTGTATTCTTAAGTGATCTACGCGTTTAAATTAGAAACGGCCAAAACTTGGCTCTCGGGTGCCTGATTAAATTGATATTTATCATCATTTATTGTATTTTTACGCGATCTACGAATGCAAATTAAAAACGGCTATAACTTGGCGCTCGAGTGTTTGGTTAAAGTAATATTTTTGTTCATTTTTTGTATTTTGACATGATTAGCGCATTTAAATTAAAAATGGCCAAAACATGGTGCTCAGGTGTCTGACTACAATGATATTTGTCTTTATTTTTGGTATTTTTCCGCGATCTACGAATCTAGATTAAAAATGGCTATAACTTAGCGCTCGAGTGTCCGGTTAGAGTATTATTTTTGTTCATTTTTTATATTTTTTCGTGGTTTGTGCATTTAAATTAAAAACTTCAAAAACATGGCACTCGGATGTCCGATTACAATAATATTTGTCTTCATTTTTTGTATTTTAACGCGATCTACGAATCCAAATTAGAAACGGCTATAACATGGCGGTCTGGTGTATGGCTACAATAATATTTTTGTTCATTTTTGTATTTTGATGTAATAACCTAAATTTTTTTTAATTAATTTGCTTAAGTGTGTGGTGATATTTGTTATAGTAAAAATCTAGAAAATTGGGGATTTGAAAATTTTTGGAATGATAAAATTAGTTAGAAAGATTTTCGGATTTAATTTCATCCTATGTGGGAGTTTAATGTAGAATTTTAAAAATTTTTATCCAAACAGTTCCTATCCCGATTACCTATTTTGTTCAAACCAAGCCCATTAACCCATGGGTCAACCCTTTTCTTTGACTCATCTCAACTCACTTTATCACTCACTGAGTTGACTCATGAATAGTAGATCTAAATTATTTCCTGGCAAATTTTATTTCCATCCATCCTTTCTTCCATACATCTCTCACAATCTCTCAAATTATTTGGATAATTAGACAAAAGGAAGACCCTATATTGATTACTTTAAAGCATTCTTCCAAATAATTTAGCTAGCATGATTTAAAGCATTTTGTCAAAAAGGTAGCATGATTTAAAGCATTTTGTTTAATTTGTCAAAAAGCGAGCATGGTTTCCGGATCATGCCACCCATTCTCATCCATCCTCCAACACCTATCTTAAATTATGTGGCTAGATAGTGAAAAAAGGCTAAGCTAGATTATTTGGATTATACTACCTAATGCATAATACTACTTTAGTGCCTTTCAAGTCTAGGAAGTGGAGCTTGTTTTTCTCTACCGACACTTCCTTTATACTCCCTATAAATTTGTGTGCCTTCAAAGAGAAAAAAAATAAGAGAAAAAAATATATATTTTTATCAAGTGTGGTTGGACATTTGGTGTTGTTTGGAGCAAGAAGAAAGGCTTGGAAATTTTCAATTGGGTGGTGTTCATAGCTCAACTCATTTTTCCTTGACAGGCTTGGTCACTAATATCTTCATTGAGGTAGGATGACGAACCTCTTTTAATGTATTTTCTGGGTTTGAAGTATGAAACTTGATTATGATAAAAAAAAAAATAAATACCCGTATATTGGGGGTAGGGAAGCCAAAATTTTGACTGATGTAACTCAGTATGCTGACAACTCTCTATTTGTAACTTCTAATGTGCTTCTGACCCCTAAAATGGTGGACTTAGGCTTCGGCTAAAACATAAAAGTTGTAGCTCTTTCAGTTTTCTTTCCAACCCAAAAAGAATTACATCAATCCCATTTGTGAGACAAAAGTTATGCCAAAAATACTAAGCACTTGTAAAACTGTATTTTCTGAACAAACTGAATTCAAGGCTGTTTTTTTTTTTTTTTTTTGCACCTTTAGACCTTAGAATTTTAAAAAGTGTAAAACATGAAAGTTGTAGGTCTTAAAGTCTAGTTTCTACAGATATAAAGTTTATAGATATTGGAGTTCTGCTCTATTTTATATGAATTTTCTTTTAAGCTATTGTGTCTGTTTAGCCTTTAATTGATGCTTGTTTGGATTTTTTTTCTAGAATATTATGTTTAAAGATTTATTTAAATTTCCAATTCTCTTCTGTTAATTATTATCATGTTAATAATTTCTATTGATGTGTAATTTTGTTCACAAGGCCTAATATAGTAAAACACTTATACTATTTGATATAATACTAAAGTAAACTGTTAAGTTGATTCTACTTAGTTATTTTCCAATTGATATGAAATTATTTTAAACTGGATATTATGTATCATTTGACACTCTAATATTTATCATAATTGACTTAGAAAATCAGTTTCATCATAGGTAGTTGGATGACTTATTCAAACTAAAATGGCTAATTAGAACCTAGTATTTGATAAAAATGCCAAATGAAACAATGGACTTATTCTTTCCTCATTTGGTCTTCCTTAAATAAATTTGATTTATTTTAATTGATTCTTTTAGGCATTGTTTTGTCAACCTAGCAAGTTATATAACTATATTTTTATGATTAAGTGAATTTAATGAAACTTATTTAATATCTTCCTAAATATTGGAATAATTCTACAGATATTTGTGGATATCTTGAAGCCGAAAATCTATGATAAGGGTTTGGTTATAAATAAGATGATGATTAAAAATTTATTCAAATTGTTTTGAATAAAATAAAACTTATAAATTTTTCTAAAATTTAATATGAGTCCAAAGAGCTATTTATTATCTTTATATTCTAAAAAATAATAAAATAAAATGGTAAAAGAGGCAAAAACCGAGATCGCAGCGAATGAGATTCGAACTTACGACTTCAAATCGCAATTAGGGTCGCCCGCCCACTAAGCGGCCAACCTCGGCTTAATTAATATATCATTAGAAATAATTTTATTCTTATCAAAGGTAGTACGGAAAACTTGTCAAAATAATTAACTAAAATACTAATTTGAATTCTAAATTATTTCTAGCTACTTGCTACTTGTTAATTTACATGTAGTACCTACCTTTGTGATGATAATATTGGTGACTATGTTAAACCTTTGATTTATTAATAATTATTATTGAATTATGGATTTAGATAAAGTACTTAAAAAATACTGCACGTGACTGAATAATCCCACTTTTGATTCATCGCTCGGGGACATTGTCGGTTGTAATTAAAAATGTCTTATTACCCTTGGAAACGTAAAAGGGTGAGAAAAAAATTTAAGACACTCAGTGCCAAAGTTATTTTTGGCAATGGGGTGATGGGTGGGTAGAAATGGCCTTTTAGATGAAGATGGGAACATATGCATTTTATTTGGGAGATGCTCCCTTCTGACCTGGCCAGTCATGTAGCCGGTCGCGATGGCTAGTTTCTTTGGTGGGTGACACCGTCAGTATGCATTGGAAGCTAAGCCCGTAAAGTCACTGGCTCCCAAGGCTGGGGGTAGAGGAGGATAGGAGTATGGTTATCCTAGGAGGATTTAGATTAAACTCTTTTACGAAATTTTACTGTGACTAGCAACCTCTCTTGTTTATGTATGAATGATGTGTTGGAATTATTTAATTATATTTAATTCCTCTTGATGAATATTTTATAAAAATGTGTGTATATATATTTATATATGAAACCTGTATCGCTACGGGGTTTGATCCCGAGACCTTGAAGATCTAAATCTGAGATCCTTACCACTGCGAGACAGACTTCATTGTGGTACACACATCAATATTTAACTATTTTTACATGTAAGTAAAATAGTAGTTACAGTGACGGTTTCATTGAACCGTTGTAAGTATAATTTACATTATTCAGTTGGGATCTATTGAATTAATTGTTGCATAAACAGTATGCCACCTAATCACATTCACTATAGTGGGTCACTTAATACAGTGTAGCATTACAATCACTGCATATAAGCACCTAGGAGATTCTGATTACTGGGCTTTAGTAGCTCACCCCTTGTAGGAATATTTTTTTCAGGATATTAAGCACAGGGATACTGAAGATGAGTTGGAAAGAGATTAATTTCTCTTAAATATTCCATCAGAAGAGTTATCTATTTTTTTTCTTTCCTGCACAGCGCTGGAAGACTTTATTTTTGTGGTCTATAATAATAATTGTTGGATGATTGTAATTATTAAGTTTAGAACTAATTTGCTTTTTTTGGTATGTAATGTTAATCACGTGGTTGGGACACTTAGATGGCTCTGTAATATTTTTCTCTATCTTTATTTTGTGCCTTGTAGTTGAAATCCCATCAAATGATTCAGTCTAATGACTTATAAATATTGTTTGGGATAAACAAGGGATTTTGAATATCTTAAATTTTTTTGCGGGTCAACCCCAATTTGGAGGAAAATTTTGGGGTGTGACAGCGTGTTATTATCATCTTATGTTTATACCCAACAAACAAATCCCAAGTCACCCCTGGGCATTCGGTTATGAAAATCCGGGGCGTGACAACTTGGTATCAGAGCCATAGGTTTACGATTTACCTAAGGGTAGTGGGGATTGGATATTCTTATACTTATTGCGTGTATTTGTGTGTAAGTACCTAACTAACCCGTTAATCTCATATAGAATGGAAAACACCAAAAGAGGCCGTGGATGACCCTGAAGCAATAGTAGAAATGGGGTGTAATTGCAACCAACAAATGCACAATCTGCTACCACCACCAATGTTAACAACGAGATAGCCCAAGCTATCCGGGACATGGTGACGGTTATGGCCCAATTCATACAGATGAATCCATGAGCACCGGCAGCAATGCCAACAGTGGCTGCAATGGGAGTAGCACTAGTGATATTGCCAGTAAGGAGGCATGATGATGATCTGAGAAACTTCTTACGGTACGACCCACCATCATTCCATGGTGAACCAGAACCATTAGCAGCTGAGAACTAGTTCAAAGAAGTCTATTGTATTTTAAAGACTATGGGAATAACCTGTGATGCTACTAAGATAACCCTGGCAACGTTCCGACTGCGAGGTGATGCATATGAATGGTGGACTTTCGTTAAGGGAAGTCACGACACTACAACTATGACCTAGGAAAGATTTGAAGAATTGTTCATGGATCACTTCTTTCCACAAACCTTCAAGGATACTACGACACGGGAGTTTTTATCCCTAAAGCAGCGTAGCATGACCGTTATGAAGTACGAAGCAATGTTTGCTAGTCTGTCCAAGTATGCCCAGAATTTGAACTTAACTGACAAGACAAGGCTGATAAGTTTACATGGGGCTTACAGACTAACATTCGGGGATGGATTATTGGTATAATGCACACTTCTTATGCTGCAGCTGTGAGGGTAGCCATTGCTGTGAAAATGGAAATGCAAGACACTGCCAAGCTTAAGGGATCAACGTTCAAGGGTTCAATCATGAGGCAAAACAAAAATGCTAGACAAAAACGAGGTAGATTTTTTGAAAACAACAAACAGTATGGTGGTCAACCACAAAAGAGAAATGGAGGAGGGAGTCAACCTCGACATCAGCAAAAGGATCCAAATGCCTGTGACCAGTGTGGGCAACTTGGGCATTTTAAAAAGGATTGTCCTCAGAGGGCAATGACATACCCCAAGCAAAATCAACAGAATTTGCAAAATCCAGGACCAGCACGGATCACATACACATCCCCACCACAACATTTTCAACAAAGACCACCTTCTCAGAATCCTAACATGAACCAGCAAGGAGGACAACAGAAGAACAATGGCGGAAGACGAGGTCGTGGTGGAGGAGGACCAGGGCCAAAAAGGGACAATACTGTTCCGCAGGGACGGGTATTCGCACTTAACCATTGGGAGGCACCAAAACCCATTACAGTGGTACCAGAGAGCACAGTTATTCAGGTTACCTCATTACTCTTTAGTACTTGGGTGGTAATCCTAGTTGATATTGGCGCTTCGCATTCCTTTATATCATCCAAATGTGCACATGCATTGAAATTAGTACTAGAGGAATTGAGTGGAACCTTAACCATTGATTCCCCTCTGGGTAATAACACTGTGGCAAATAAGCTCACTAGATCTTGTGCAATCCAATTCAGGGAGATCATAGTAGAATGTGATCTTATCTGGTTGGATATAAACACCTACGATGTCATTCTAGGAATGGACTGGTTGTCTTTACACCAAGCAATTATTGATTGTCACCTGAAGCATGTGTCGGCGATTCTTCCATCGGGAGCTCGATTCTGTATCCAAGGAGATTCCTAAGAAGATCCAGTTATATCCCTAGTACGTTCTTGAGGTTGCAGGCAATTAAATAGCTTGCTAGCCAATCTGACTTTGAATGAGGAGCTTCCACAGACTGCTCTCCCTCGAGTAGTTTGTGAGTTCCCATGTGTTTTTCCCAATGAGCTTCCCGGTTTGCCACCTCGGCGGGAAATAGATTTTCTTATAGCTCTATAGCCAGGGGTTGCACCAATTTCAGTAGCCCCTTACCAAATGGCACCAGCAGAACTTCAAGAATTAAAAGTACAACTTGAAGAATTACTCCAGCTAGGATTCATTCGACCCAGTGTTTTCCCCTGGGGAGCATTAGCTGTTTTTGCAAAGAAAAAAGATGGAAGTTTACGGCTGTGTATTGATTACAGAAAGCTGAACAAAGTCACTATCAAGAACAAATATCCCTTGCCACGTATAGATGATTTATTTGATCAATTGAGGGGTTCACTATTCTTCTCTAAGATCGATCTTCGGTCAGGATACCATCAATTACGTATCCAAGAAGAAGACATTCCAAAGACAGCTTTTCGTACGAGATATGGGCGCTACGAGTTTGTGGTTATGCCTTTTGGACTCACCAATGCACTAGCAGCATTCATGGATCTTATGAATCGTGTTTTCTGTCCATACCTGGATAAGTTTGTTGTAGTCTTCATTGACGACATACTTATTTATTCAAAGGATGAACGGGAGCATGAACAGCACCTTCGTATTGTCCTACAAACTTTATTAGATCACCAACTGTATGCCAAGGCTAGCAAATGTGAGTTTTGGCTAACAAATATACCATTCTTGGGACATATAGTCTCAACAGATGGTGTTGCTGTGGACCCAACAAAAGTAGAAGCCGTAATGAGCTGGGAGAAACCGAAGACAGTCTTCGAGATAAGAAGTTTCCTCGGTTTGGTAGGGTACTACCGACGGTTCATTAAGGACTTTTCTTGGATTGTTGCACCCATGACGCGGTTAATCTGCAAGGATGTCAAGTTTCTTTGGGATGAGAAATGTGAAAGAGCTTTTCAAGAGTTGAAGGCTCGATTAGCTCAAGCCCCGGTTCTAATCATACCAGAACGAGGGGTAGGATATACAGTATACTGTGATGCCTCAAGGGAAGGATTGGGTTGTGTGCTAATGCAATTGGACCATGTAGTTGCTTATGGTTCTCGACAACTAAGAAACCATGAGAAGAACTATCCCACCCATGATCTAGAATTGGTCGCAATTGTTTTTGCATTGAAACTTTGGAGGCATTATTTGTACGGTGAAAAGTTTGAAGTCTTTTCAGATCACAAGAGTCTGAAATATTTATTCACCCAACGAGACCTAAACCTGTGACAATGACGCTAGATGGAATATCTGGAGGATTTCGATTTCACCCTTCAGTATCATCCAGGAAAGGCAAATGTTGTAGCAGATGCACTCAGTAGGAAATCACATTCAACATTGGTGAATTTGGCGGTGCAGGAATGGAAGATGCTAGAATCTGTGAATGAATTTGAGATCAGATTTGATCAGGGAAATGCTACAGTGACAAGTTGTTCTCTGATGGCAACTCCCACGATGCTCACTAAGGTGATCGATGCGCAACAACATGATGAAGAATGCAAGAAGATGGTAGCTCAAATCTTGTATGGAGAGATTATAGAAGGATGGACACTTCACTCTGATCAAGGACTATAGCATTATGGAAGGTTGTATGTCCCAAACTCTTATGGCCTTTGAGAGGGAATATTGCATGAGTTATTCAAGATTTGCCATTCACCCTGGAAGTACGAAGATGTACCATGATTTAGCACAACAGTATTGGTGGAAGGGAATGAAGAAGGATGTTGCTCGGTTCGTAGCTAAATGTCTTGCCTGTCAGCAGATTAAAGTAGAACACCAAAAACCAGCTGGATTACTCCAACCTTTACCTGTGTCTGAGTGGAAGTGGGAGCACATTGCATTGAATTTTGTAGTGGGCTTACCTAAGACATTGAAGAAATATAATTCCATATGGGTTATTATTGATCGATTAACAAAGTCAGCACATTTTTTTTACCAGGAAACACTACCGACGCACTCCAAAAGCGCAGCGTGCTATATATCCGCGAGATCATCTGGCTTCATGGAACACCAGTCTCTATAGTATCTGACCGAGATCCATTATTCACAGCTCAATTTTGGAAGAGTCTGCAGGAGGCTTTAGGCACTAAATTGACTTTTAGCATGGCATTTCACCCTCAGATGGATGGACAGTCAGAACGGTTAATTCAGACATTAGAAGATATACTTCGTGCTTGCATATTAGACTTTAAAGGGAACTAGGAAGAACACTTGCCATTGATAGAGTTTGTGTATAACAATAGCTATCAAGCAAGTATTGGAATGACACCTTATGAGGCATTATATGGGAGGCCATGTCACTCTCTTTTATGTTGGGCCGAAGTAGGAGAATCGATGATGATAGGACCTAACCTAATCAAGCAAACATCAGAAAAGGTTGCTATCATTCGTCAATGTCTACTTACTGCCCAGAGTCGCCAGAAAAGCTATGCAGACCGACGAAGATGACCTTTGGAGTTCGAGGTTGGAGATCATGTCTTTCTTCGAGTTTCCCAATGTCAAGGAGTCATACGATTCGGGAAAAAGGGGAAGTTAACTCCTTGATATATTGGACCATTCGAAATCATTGCAAAGGTTGGTCAGGTTGCATATCAGCTTGCTCTACCACTTCAACTATCACGTGTTCACGATGTATTTCATGTATCCATGCTTCGAAAGTATGAACCTGACCCGAGTCATGTGATTGACTGGACTGAACTTGATATTCAGCAAGATGTTACATTTGAACAACAGCCGGTTAAGATCGAGGATCGGCGTGAGCAAGTCCTATGAGGCAAAACCATTCCATTGGTTCGAGCATCGTGGAGGCACCATGGTGTGGAGGAATCCACCTGGGAGCGTGAGTCTGTTATGCGTGAACGATACCCTCATTTGTTTAACACTTGAGTCATGCTTTGTGTAAATTTCGGGACGAAATTTATTTAAGGGGGGTGGATTGTAATAACCTGAAATTTTTTTTTCTTAATTAATTTGCTTAAGTATGTGGTGATATTTGTTATAGTAAAAATCTAGAAAATTGAGGATTTGAAAATTTTTGGAATGATAAAATTAGTTAGAAAGATTTTCGGATTTAATTTCACCCTATGTGGGAGTTTAATGTAGAATTTCTAAAAATTTTTATCCAAACACTTCCTAGCCCAATTACCTATTTTGTTCAAACCAAGCCCATTAACCCATGGGTCAACCCTTTTCTTTGACTCATCTCAACTCACTTCAACTCACTTTATCACTCACTGAGTTGACTTATGAATAGTAACTCTAAATTATTTCCCGGTAAATTTTATTTCCATCCATCCTTTCTTCCATACATCTCTCACAATCTCTCAAATTATTTGGCTAATTAGACAAAAAGAAGACCCTACATTGATGACTTTAAAGCATTCTTCCAAATAATTTAGCTAGCATGATTTAAAGCATTTTGTTTAATTTGTCAAAAAGCTAGCATGATTCCCAGATCATGCCACCCATTCTCATCCATCCTCCAACACCTATCTTAAATTATGTGGCTAGATAGTCCAAAAGGCTAAGCTAGATTATTTGGATTATACTACCTAATGCATAATACTACTTTAGTGCCTTTCAAGTGTAGGAAGTGGAGCTTATTTTTCTCTATCGACACTTCCTTTATACACCCTATGAATTTGTGTGCCTTCAAAGAGAAAAAAAATAAGAGAAAAAAAATATATATTTTTATCAAGTGTGGTTGGACATTTAGTGTTGTTTAGAGGAAGAAGAAAGGCTTGGAAATTTTCAATTGGGTGGTGTTCAAAGCTCAACTCATTTTTCCTTGACAAGCTTGGTCACCAATATCTTCATTGAGGTAGGATGATGAACCTCTTTAAATGTATTTTCTAGGTTTGAAGTATGAAACTTGAATATGAAAAAAAAAATAAATACCCATATATTGGGGGTAGGGAAGCCAAAATTTTGACTGATGTAACTCAGTATGCTGATAGCTCTCTATTTGTAACTTCTAATGTGCTTCTGACCTCTAAAACGGTGGAATTAGGCTTTGGCTAAAACATAAAAGTTGTAGCCCTTTCAGTTTTCTTTCCAACGCAAAAAGAATTGTATCAATCCGATTTGTGAGTCAAAAGTTATGCCCAAAATACTGAGCACGTGTAAAACTGTATTTTCTTAACAAACTGAATTCAAGGCTGTTTTTTTTTTTTTTTTTTTTTTTTTTTTTTTTTTTTTTTACACCTTTAGACCTTAGAATTTTAAAACATGTAAAACATGAAAGTTGTAGGTCTTAAAGTCTAGTTCCTACAGATATAAAGTTTATAGATACTGGAGTTCTGCTCTATTTTATATGAATTTTCTATTAAGTTGCTGTGTCTGTTTAGCCTTTAATTGATGCTTGTTTGGATTTTTTTTTTTAGAATATTATGTTTAAAGATTTATTTAAATTTCCAATTCTCTTCTGTTAATTATTATCATGTTAATAATTTCTATTGATGTGTAATTTTGTTCACAAGGCCTGATATAGTAAAACACTTATACTATTTGATATAATACTGAAATGAACTGTTAAGTTGATTCTACTTAGTTATTTTCCAATTGATATGAAATTATTTTAAACTGGATATTATGTATCATTTGACGCTCTAATATTTATCATAACTGACTTAGACAATCAATTTCATCATAGATAGTTGGATGACTTATTCAAATTAAAATGGCTAATTAGAACCTAGTATTTGACAAAAATGCCAAATGAAACAATGGACTTATTTTTTCCTCATTTGGTCCTCCTTAAATAAATTTGATTTATTTTAATTGATTCTTTTAGGCATTGTTTTGTCAACCTAGCAAGTTATATAACTATATTTTTATGATTAAGTGAATTTAATGAAACTTATTTAATATCTTCCTAAATATTGAAATAATTCTCTGGATATTTGTGGATATCTTGAAGCCGAAAACCTATGATAAGGGTTTTGTTATAAATAAGATGATGATTGGAAATTTATTCAAATTGTTTTGAATAAAATAAAACTTATAAATTTTTATAAAATTTAATATGAGTCCAAAGAGCTACTTATTATCTTTATATTCTAAAAACTAATAAAATAAAAAGGTAAAAGAGGCAAAAACAAGATCGCAGCCAATGAGGTTCGAACTTACGACTTCAAATTGCAATTAGGGTTGCCCGCCCACAAAGCTACCAACCTCGGCTTAATTAATATATCATTAGAAATAATTTTATTCTTATCAAAGGTAGTACGGAAAACTTGTCAAAATAATTAAGTAAAATACTAATTTGAATTCTAAATTATTTCTAGCTACTTGCTACTTGTTAATTTACATGTAGTACCTACCTTTGTGATGATAATATTGGTGACTACGTTAAACCTTTGATTTATTAATAATTATTATTGAATTATGGATTTAGATAAAGTACTTAAAAAAATACTGCATGTGACTGAATAATCACACTTTTGATTCATCGCCCGGGGATATTGCCGGTTGTAATTAAAAATGTCTTATTACCCTTGGGAACGTAAAAGGGTGAGAAAAAAAATTTAAGGCACTTGGTGCCAAAGTTATTTTTGGCAATGGGGTGATGGGTGGGTAGAAATGGCCTTTTAGATGAAGATGGGAACATATGCATTTTATTTGGGAGATGCTCCCTTCTGACCTGGCCAGTTAGGTAGCCGGTCACGATAGCTAGTTTCTTTGGTGGGTGACACTGTCGGTATGCATTGGATGCTAAGCTCGTAAAGTCACTGGCTCTCAAGGCTGGGGGTAGAGGAGGATAAGAGTATGGTTATCCTAGGAGGATTTAGATTAAACTCCTTTACGAAATTTTACTGTGACTAGCAACCTCTCTTGTTTATGTATGAATGATGTGTTGGAATTATTTAATTATATTTAATTCCTCTTGATGAATATTTTATAAAAATGTGTATATATATATATATATATATATATATATGAAACCTGTATCGCTACGGGGTTTGATCCCAAGACCTTGAAGATCTGAATCTAAGATCCCTACCACTGCGACACAGACTTCATTGTGGTGCACACATCAATATTTAACTATTTTTACATGTAAGTAAAATAGTAGTTACGGTGACTTGGCTCTGTAATATTTTTTTCTATCTTTATTTTGTGCCCTATAGTTGAAATCCTATCAAATGATTCAGTCTAATGACTTATAATTATTGTTTAGGATAAACAAGGGATTTTGAATATTTTAAATTTTTTTGCGGGTCAACCCCAGTTTAGAGGAAAATTTTGGGGTGTGATAGTGTGTTATTATCATCTTATTTTTATACCCAACAAATAAATCCCAAGTCACCCCTAGACATTCGGTTATGAAAATCCGGGGCATGACACCCGAGCACCAAGTTATTGCCATTTTCAATTTAGATTCATAGATCGCATAAAAATACAATAAATGAAGACAAATATCATTTTAATCGAACACCTGAGCACCAAGTTTTGACCGTTTTTAATTTAAACACATAGATCACTTAAGAATACAAAAAATGAACAAAAAACTTACCTTAACCAGACACCCGAGGGCCAAGTTACAATGATATTTGTCTTAATTTTTTGTATTTTTATGCGATCTATGAATCCAAATTAAAAACGACTAAAACTTGGTGTTCGGGTGTCTGGTTAGAGTAATATTTTTGTTCATTTATTGTATTTTTACGTGATCTGCACATTTAAATTAAAAACAGCCTAAACTTTATGCTCGAGTGTCTAATTAAAATAATATTTGTCTTCATTTTTTGTATTTTTACGCGATCTACAAATCCAAATTAAAAACAGCTATAACTTGGCGCTCGGGTGTCTTGTTAGAGTAATAATTTTGTTCATTTTTTGTATTCTTAAGTGATCTGCGCGTTTAATTTAAAAATGGCCAAAACTTGGCACTCGGTGTCCGATTAAATTGATATTTATCTTTATTTTTTGTATTTTTACGCGATCTACGAATCCAAATTAAAAACGGCTATAACTTGGCGCTCGGATGTCTGGTTAGAGTAATATTTTTGTTCATCTTTTGTATTTTGACATGATTTGTGCATTTAAATTAAAAACGGCCCGAACATTACGCTCGGGTGTCCGATTAAAATGAGAATTGTCTTCTTTTTTGTATTTTTACGAGATCTACGAATACATATTAAAAACAACTATAACTGGGTGCTCGGGTGCCTATTTAGAGTAACATTTTTGTTCACTTTTGGTATTCTTAAGTGATCTACGCGTTTAAATTAAAAACGGCCAAAACTTGGCACTCGGGTGTCCAATTAAAATGATATTTGTCTTCATTTATTGTATTTTTACGTGATCTACGAATCCAAACTAAAAACGGCTATAACTTGGCCCTCAAATGTCCGGTTAGAGTAATATTTTTGTTCATTTTTTATTTTTCGACGTGATTTGCGCATTTCAATTAAAAACGGCCAAAACTTGGGGCTTAGGTGTCCGATTACAATGATATTTGTCTTCATTTTTTGTATTTCTATGCAATCTACGAATCCAAGTAAAAAACGCCATAACTTGGCGCTCAGGTGTTTGGTTATATTAATATTTTTGTTCATTTTTTGTATTTTTACGTGATTTGTGCATTTAAATTAAAAGCGGCCAAAACTTGGGGCTCGAATGTCCGATGACAATGATATTTGTATTCATTTTTTGTATTTTTACGCGATCTATGAATCTAAATTAAAAACGGCTATAACTTAGCGCTCGGGTGTCTGGTTAGAATAATATTTTTTTTAATTTTTTATATTTCTACGTGATCTGTGAATTTAAATTAAAAACGTCCAAAACGTGGGGCTCGGATGTCCGATTACAATGATATTTGTCTTTATTTTTTGTATTTTTATGCGATCTACGAATTCAGATTAAAAACGGCTATAACTTAGCGCTCGTGTGTCTAGTTAGAGAAATATTTTTGTTCATTTTTTATATTTTTACATGATGTGCGCATTTAAATTAAAAGCGGCCAAAACTTGGCACTTGAGTGTCCGATTACAATAATATTTGTTTTCATTTTTCATATTTTTATGTGATCTATGAATCTAAATTAAAAATGGCTATAACTTGGCGCTTGGGTATCTGATTAGAGTAATATTTTCGTTCATTTTTTTATTTTTACGTGTTCCGTACTTTGAATTAAAAACAGCCCAAACTTTGCGCTTGGGTGTCCGATTAAAATAATATTTATCTTAATTTTTTGTATTTTTATACGATCCATGAATCTAAATTAAAAATGGCTACAACTTGACGTTCGGGTGTCTGGTTAGATTAATATTTTTGTCCATTTTTTGTATTTTGACGTGATTTACACATTTAAATTAAAAACG